>ML243192.1:0-34551 GCA_005239495.1 Nicotiana undulata
GTTATATGGCACAGATCTGGTGAGAGATGCTTTGGATAGGGTGAAGATTATTCGGGAGAGACTCCACACGGCTCGGTCCAGACAGAAGAGTTACGTAGATCAGCGGGTGCGTGATGTAGCATTTATGGAGGGAGATAAGGTTATGCTGAAGGTTTCGCCGGTGAAGGGCGTTATGAGATTCGGTAAGAAGGGCAAGCTGAGCCCCAGGTTTATAGGCCCTTTCGAGGTGTTGAGGCGAGTCGGGGAGGTTGCATATGAGCTCGCTTTACCTCCCGCCTTATTAGGAGTTCATCCGGTATTTCATGTATCCATGCTCCGGAGATATCATGCCGATTTCTCTCACGTGATTGATTTCAGCACTATTCAGTTAGATGAGAAGTTAGGCTTCGAGGAGGAGCCAATTGCTATTATTGATAGGCAGGACCGCCAGGTGAGGTCTAAGAGAGTTTCTGCCGTAAAGGTCCAATGGAGGGGCCAACCAGTCGATGAGGCGACTTGGGAGTCCGAGGAGGCCATGCGAAGTAGGTATCCGCAGCTATTCAGCATTTCTGGTACGATTCTACGTCCGTTCCAGGACGAACGTTTGTTTTAAAGGGGGAGATTGTGATGACCCAAAAGGTCATCTTATGTAAATTTAATTATGACTATGTTCTGAGGCCCCGAAAGCCTCCGTCAATCTCACCTCGATGTGCGTGCACAGCCCGGGTGCGTAGCCGGGAAGCCTTTATGTGGAAACTTGATAAAGAGTTAAATTTATGATAATTAATTGAATAAAGTTGACTTTGGTCAACATTTTTGGTAAATGGACCTGGACCCGTGATCTGGCGGTCCTGGAAAGTCTGTAGGAAAATATGGGACTTGGGCGTATGCCCGGAATTGAATTCCGAGGACCCAAGTTCGAGAAATGAATTTTTAAAGAAAATTATTTTCTAAAAATAATAAAGGCTTATGAAAATGAACCTCGATGTGAAACATGTGTTGCCGGGCCCATATTATGGTTTCGGAGCCCGGAACAAGTTTGATATGTGTTATTTAAGTTATCTGTGAATTTTTGTAAGAAATGGACTTGATTTGACGGATTTCGGATCAAAATGGGAAATTTAGAGTTAATGAAGTTTTGAGGATTTTCATAGAATTTGAAATTTGGTTTGGAATGTGATTTTATGTTACCGAGGTTCGAATGAAATTCCGAGACCGGAAATAGTTCCGTTATGTCATTTATAACTTGTCTGCAAAATTTGAAATCATTCCGAGTAGTATAGGCCGGTTCTGCGCGTTGAAATGAATTCTAGAATCTTAAGTTCTTAAACTTGATTCAATTTGGTTTTGGGGTTCAATTTTGAGTTTCGTTGTTTTTTTCGCGTTCCAGAAGTTCGAGCGAGTCCGTATCATGAATACAGACTTGCCGGTGCTTTTGGATGGGGTCCCGAGAGGCTCGGGTGAGTTTTGGACCCCTGGGAGCTAAGTTGGAAAAACTAGATTTTTGCTGTCTGGTTTCCTTCTCTGCGATCACAGAAGGTGGGTCGCGATCGCGTAGAAGGAATTTGGTTGGGCTGCTGAATTTTCTTCGCGATCGCGGAAGGCTGGACTCCATGCCTTCGCGATCGCATAGTGCCAAGCCAGGGCCGGGCATAGTTACTCTTCGCGATCGCAGGACCTCTGCCGCAATCGCAGAGGTCTGGCCAGTTGGCCTTCGCGATCGCAGGGCCCTTGTCGCGATCGCAGTGAAGGAATTCCTGGGCAGTTTTATTAAATACGGGACTTAGCCTATTTCCTCTATTTTCATCTTCCTCCTCAAGTCTTTAAAGAGCTCTTCAAGGAACCTTCCACCACTGTTATTGAGGTAAGTAAAGTCCATGGTTTTACTAGTTTCAAACATCAATTCCTAGTTAAATTCCCTACTAAATTATCAAAAATCATGGAATTAGGTAGAAATTTTAGGGCTCTTGAGGATTTTGTGATTTTCTATTTTAGGCCATGAATTCAAGTAGAAATCACACCTTAATGATCCTTAGGCTATGGGTGAGTGATCCCCTTCGAGAATTTTCGGAATTTGAACATGCGGGACCGGGGTTGGAATTTGGAAATTCTTCAAGAATAGCGATTTTATTGAATAACAAAGATAATTTCCTACATTGTGCATGCATTGATTTAATTGTACACCTTTTGTCTAGTTGCGAGTCCTCGGGTGTAGAATTCGGAGTTTCGGGCGCAATTGTGGTCTGAGGGGTATATTCGACACACGATGAGTCTCCTTTCTAACCTTGTAAGAGGGAATTGTCCCCATAGGTGATGTGTATGCTATGTGTAAATTGTTTGGGGCTACGTACGCACCAAGTGACGAGAGTCAGTACGTAGCGGCTATCATTGTTATGTCCAAATAGTTAGGCCCACATCATGTCTTATATGTTTCCTCGTAATGTCTTATATACTTCCTTGTAATACCTTATATGCTTCCTTGTAATGCTTTATATGATTCATTGAGACGCCATATGTACTATAAGATCATGTTTTGTATAGTATTGTTCCTCTGAGGCTTTATGGAAATTGTTGAATTGAAAGGAATTTGTTATGGAAGGTAAGTTTTATAAGATATTGTGTGTGCATGTGACCGCTTCGCAATTTACATTCCGCGAGCGACGCGTGATTTCCCCCACTCTTATGGGAGCGGGCCGTACGCCGCAGCGGATTGAAAGGTGCACTTTTGGAACGGGCCGATTGATCCCCGGCAGTGCACATAGATGATATAATTGAGAATGCACTCTTGGTACGGGCCGTTCGATCCTCGGCAGTGCATGGACGAAGTTGTACTATGATATGATATGATTACTTTGAAAGACGCACTTTTGGGACGAACCGATTGATCCTAGGCAGTGCGTAGTTATGATCATGGTAAGCATGCACTTTTGGGACGGGTCGGTCGATCCCCGACAGTGCATAGCTATTCTTTCCTTATGACTCCGACCGGTTGTCTTATTCCTATGTGCGCATGATTATTTGGCATTATTTTCATGGATTTTTTTTACTTGTATGAGATATCTTTGGGAAAGGAAGTGGCCATGTATTGTTATGATTTTAGTTTCATATCAAGCTATCCTCATGTTTAATTGTTTAAAATTGGTAATATTGACTTGTTTAATCAAATGGGAAGGGTAACACCTAGTGTAATTCATATTGGCTTGCCTAACCCCGTCGTTGGGCGCCATCACGACCTAGATTAGGATTCTGGGTCGTGACAACATACTTATACTAGTTATATTTGAAAGAAAGGTAGTATGTGTTGTAGTTAAGCCAAGTGGCAAGCTAAAATGAAGCCACTTGGCAATTTTAGGAGAACTTTAATAATTAGATATTATAAATGGAAACATAATTAATGGAAGTAGTTTAATGAATTTTATATATAGATCTTAGACAAATCTAATTTATATATCTATTTTTATATTTATATGTATATTTGTATCTTAAAACTAAGAAAGAAAATTTATGTAAAGAAATAAAATGATAGTGAAAATATTAGTACAACATTTAGATATAATGTGTTTAAACAATTAAAAAAATATTTCTTATGATTAATATCTTAATTGAGTGCAGTTAGTTTAAGTTTGAAAGCATAGCATAATTTTTTGAAAATGTGGCCCAATTTATAAAATAGAATTATAAAAATTATTTGAATTTGAGATGAGATTTGTTTTAAAATATATATTACGTAAAGAAATAAAATGGCAGTAAAAATATTGCTACAATATTTAGATATAATGTGTTCAAACAATTAAGAAAATATTTTTTTATGATTAAAATAAAATTTTAAAAATAAAAATAAATTTCTAATATAGGTAATTTTACTAATGAAAATTAAAAATTAAATATGTATCTTAAAGCTAAAAAGTAAATAAAATTTAACTACATCCAATACAAAAATAATATAAGAGAGCTCAATACATTTGGAACATAATAATCAAATAACTTATGTATTAATATTTTAGACTAATTCAAAGTTACAATTTAAAATAAAATAAAATATTATTTTGGTGATAGGCAAAACATTAATATAAAAACTAATTAAAATTTATAGTGGGAAGAGAATGTGTAAGAAAATAAAAGTAGTGTGAGGATACTTGTACTTAATTAATTTTAAAATAAATAAATAAATAAAATTATTGTTAAAGATATTACTGATAAATTTAATAAGAGGATACAAACATAAAAATATACCAAAATTCAAGAATAAAACATTTATATTTATTAATACTATTAAAAGTATAATAAGAAAGACATTAATTTAATTATTAAGCTAATAAAAATTATATGATAGTATAGTAATATTAAATATTAAATAATACAATAACTATAAGAAAAGAACAAAACAAAATTGCGTAAAAATGATGTGATGAACAAGATATTTGAATTTCAGATAAAAACAAAGCAATTGTAAATTTTTTATTAAAATAATATAATCTAATGTGCTAAAACAAGACATATCACAACATGACATATTTAATATTCTTTAATATTGATAGCGAAATGAAATACAAGTACAAAAATCAAGGGGTTAGGTTGCTACAAATATATTTAAAAACAAATAGGTTCTCCACTACAAGATTTGAACAATAATTTCATATCTTGCTTCATAATTAATATCTAATGTTATATAATTTTTATCTGAGAGGTTTATACTTTAAGGTTATTTGCACATGATTCAAACAATCTCATCACAATTTGATATGATTTGTATCCGCACGTCGCACGGGTACTAAAACTAGTAAAAGAATAACAAGGAAAAAGACATCTTAGGCACCATCAGACATTTTTTTTTCTTTTTTTTCGTTGTAGCATAATTGTTCTCAGTCTATAAAATTGAAAAACTACCAATAATAAAATTTACATCCACGAAATGCACACAAGACATAACTCTTAATGAAGCACCAGCCACAGGGCAGCCTAACTAGGAAAACGAACAACCATTGGTTGTCAAGAAGAATGTAACATTTTCTTGACCTCATCTTCAACAGGATCACGAAGAGTTCCGAACATCCAGTCCATCCATACTGTGTAATGACCATAATTATGCCGGTACGTAGTATGGTGGATGGTATGGTAGCCAGCACCCATTACAGGCCACACCTTCGCATGTATGCAGTCATGGATATTTGCAGTCCATATGGCTTCTATGAATAAGAGGGCTATGTGTGTCGTAAAATGTACAGGCAACAGGAAAAGAGCTACTACATGTGGCACTGCCTGCAGTATTCCATCCAATGGGTGGAACGCCAAACCTAATTTGCAAAGCAGTAAGTCACGCTAGTGATTGGTGTTGGAACAGAACTCCCCAATTATGACCAGATACAGGACATTCGAAGATCAAACAAGCCCGAGAGAAAATATCAGACAATTAAAGTACATAGAAAACATATCATTGGTTCATTGGACTCTATTAATTTGTTGCAATGCGGGGAAGATTTGACAACCAATTTCCTGGAACGTGTAAGCTATGGATAGAGGTAAGGCTGTATGCAAAAATTCCTCGTGTCGGATGATCCTAGCATTCTTATAAAGAGGTAGCAGTCTCGTGACGTAGAAATATTCAATTTCAATGGCCGTGCAGTTAGATTTTATAACTCATTAGATGGTGATGAGATATATGAAGCAAGTCATGCTTTGTGAGTAAAAGTGGTTACAGAAAGCCCAAATAAAATGCTCTCGTCTCATGCTCTCTACAACAGTTTAGCATTTATAAAGAGGGCCAATAGTGGGCCATTACCCAGTTTAACAATGTGTAGCCACTTTATCCCTTCTGATCCCAGCTAACTAAATAAGGGAATGGTGTATGACTAAAGACTGAGATGTGAAAATTTACAACTTGAGTTCATTCACAAGATTTCCAGTCATATTTAAAAACGTCCGAGCACAATTAGATCAACAAATTATTGAGAAAGCAGGAGCAAGAAGCCTACCTAATAGGAAAGCTACAAGTTGTTTTCAAAAATAGACCAAAGTCATGAGATGGAACTTACCAGCAAATGGGGAGAGTGTATTTTGCTTGTTGTAAATATGATGTGTAGCATGGAGATATTTGTACAGAGGTTTTATGTCATGCAACTCCCGATGCATCCAGTAGATGCCGAATTCAACTATTACCAAATAAACTGCAACATAGATAAGGTAGGAAAGCCATCCAACGTCGCTAATTCTTGAGAAACATTTTGTCCACCCATTTTCAATCATATACTCAGAAAGCGACGGAAGAGCACAGTACCATGGCATAGCTTTCATTGCCACACCTATTTGCAAAAGCATAGCTCTATTTGAAGGGATAGCATCTGCAATGCAAATGTTCAGAAAGCTGAAAATTTCACATTTTCTTTCAAACCAACATCAGATGAGAAAATTTGAAGCAAGTTGCAAATTTTCCTCTATCAAAGCATACAATAAAATGAAGTACTAGTTATATTCATTGAGAAAATGATGGGTTAAAACTCAAAGAGGTCATCAATCAAGTTCACCAAGCATGTTCTAGGAGATTGATATTAACTTGACATTTTCTTAGAAATCAAAGGCTATAACTGTCCTTTTTTTTCGTTTTTCAGTATGTAGCTGTCTATTATTTAACTTGACATTAATGTCAAGAATTTTTCTTTGAAATCAAAAGGCTGTCTGCTGTCCATTCTTTTCAGCACCAACAACAAGTACGTAATTAAATTAACTGATTAACCTGTCTACTATAGTATAGAGCAGTTCTCTTTCCTTCACAACAAACTATGTGTTGTCATATTCTCAAGATTCTCAACCAATGAGAAAAGCTTTTCATATCATGCTCATCTGGTCAATGTCAAGGTGTCATAGCATATACTCGGATCTAATTAATAGTCACTATTAACCAAATTTTGTAGCTTTATCCATAAAAAAAGATTGACAAATTCTTTTTGTCAAATTAGAAGCTGGGTATGTAGAGGGAGGAGATCTGGGTAGCTAAAAAAAGGCCTTTTTTTTAAACTACAAATTAGAAGGTAAGTGAATATGCTCATGAGCAGCATTATACAAGATTCTAACTTATTATTTCAACAACCCAAAATTGACTTTTAATGAACAAATTCATATACTCATATGATGCACATAAATCAACATCTCACTGACCTTAATCAGTAAAAAGAGTCAAAAACAAAAAAGAAATCTGACCTTTAGGGATATAAACATTGCGCTTGAAGCGATAGATGTAGAAGCACCAAAGAAAACCAGATATAAAGTAAAGTAAGAGCCCACCAATGTAGTTCCTCAGCCACCCTTGAAACCAATGAGGAAGTGGACCCCACCATGATTCCGGCAAGAACGTACCTAAAACCACCCTATTGTAAAACGATGTCTCCTCTACGAACAGCTTCAAGTAGTCGTCCATTTTCCGAAACGACGACGTATTGTTTAAGCAGATTCCGATGGGGATGGCTCGGAGAAGAAGAAAATTTGAGAAAAAGACAGATGGCCACGCTGGAGAAAATAACAATGCCTTTTCTGTCAAGTGATTTATCAATTAATTAGATTCTTTGTTGACTTGTCGAGGTAGTGGCAAAATCTGGCAATTGGGCCTGTCTCTCGCTGTCAGGCCGACTGGTTGGCCTCGCCCTCTATTGCTCTCGGCTAAACTTATGACAAAATCAAAAATTTCTTTTTTTACTACGTCATAAAATTGGAGATGTTAGTTAAACATGAAGCGACATAGTAAAAGCATTAGATTAATTTTTCAATAAGAAAAAATATTTTGTTAATAAATTATATTTACAAAATTACTCATTATTGATTTCAAAAAGGATATCAACCATTTAGAATGTTCTTCACCGTGTTTATTTTTATTTCCATTAACTTTTCGGCTCTCTTTCCGCAAATATCCCCAAACAAAAGGTGATGCATTTTATTTTTAATTAAATAATTGAAAAACTTAATAAAAATCTTTAATAATAAATAATTAAAAAAAATATTATTTTTACCGAATATTAATTTTCAATATGTAAGAAAAAATTCTATAAATCTTTTTTCGTAATTTGACGCTTAATAGTATTTTTTGAAAATTTTTGTTAAACAAAAATTGTTTCAATGATACTAAGAAAAGAATTTTTAAATAATTAGTCAAACACAAATTGTAATACTAAGGAAGCACTTTCAAGAAATACTTTCACACTAAGCAGAGTTTGAAAATTTGACTAAACTGAATTCATATCAAGACGGAAGGAAAAGGTACCATGACAATACTTTCTTTTTCATTAGATAGTGTTTATGTTATTATGTGCACATATTAACTGTACTGACTCAATCGGTTGTTTTGCTTACTAGAATCCCGTATATCTAGATAAGACTTTTCGTTTTTGCTTTTATTGATTTATGACTTGCGTGAATGATCGGTCGGGGATTTGGAAGAGTTTAGGTTCGAAATGGAACACTTGGTTCCTTAAAGTTGGCTAAAAGACCAAGCTTGACTTCGGTCAACATTTTGAGTAAACGACCTCGAAATCAGGATTTGAAGGTTCCAATAGTTTCGTACGATGATTTCAGACTTGGGCGTATGTCCGGAACGAGTTTTAGACGACCCGGGAGCGTTTCAGCGCCAAATAGTGAAATTTAGATTCTTGAAGTTTCTTAATTCTATAATTGTGGTTTAGACTGTGTTTTGATGGTATCGAGGTCCAAACAGAATTCTGAGATAGGGAATAGTTCCGTAATGTCATTTAAGACTTGCACGCAAAATTTGGTATCATTCTGAGTAGTATAAGTATGTTTCGACGTGTTGGAAGTAGATTTAAGAACTCAAAGTTCATAAGTTTATTTAATTGGTTTTAGGGTGTGATTCTTAGATTTAATGTTGTTCTGGGCGTTCCGAAGGTTCGAGCGAGTCCGTTTTATGATTTAGAACTTGTTGGTATGTTTGGACGAGGCCTCGGGGGGCCCGAATGCCATTCAGACGTCGCGCGAGGCGAGTCCAAGCTCAAAATGAGTTGCTGGTGCATCAGTTCTGATGCGACCGCACCTGCGACTGGCCATCCACAGGTGCGAGACCGCAGAAGCGGTCGATCCCTCGCAGGTGCGGTCCAAGCGAAGGAGCCAAGGAACTGTAGATGCGGCTCCTCTTCCGCAGAAGCGGCCCCTAGACCGCAGATGCGGCCCCCAGTCAGCCCGGTCGCAGGTGCGAACCTTCTCTCGCAAAAGTGAGATCGCAGATGCGGTCCCCTAACCGCAGGCGCGAAAATTGCTGAAGGCAGTGCCTTCATTTAATACAGGAAATGTGTCATTTTTTACACATTCCTTTCAGTTCTTGGGCGATTTGGGAGCTTCCAAAGAGGGGATTTCGGCCTAGCATCTTGAGGTAAGTTATTTCTACATAATTTTAGCTTAATACATTGATTAGGGGTATATTACACCATGGAAATTAGTGAAGATTGTGGGTTTGGAGTAAAACCTAGGGTTTTGATAAAAATAGGATTTAACCACGAAATTAGTAATGGAATCTAGTAAAAATTATATATTAGTGATCCTAAGGTTATGGGTAACAACTTCCCTTAAGAATTTTCGTAATTCGAGCACGTGGGTCCGGAGTGAATTTTGGGAACCTTGCCTTTGGGGTTTGATAATCACTTTAATAGCTAGAGTATGAACTTGTAAGTCTATAATGATTGATTTTTAAGCTATTTGAGTAGTTTCGGATTGTGCAACCCCGGTTTGAGAGCAATCTTGAGTTGGAAGTAGGCGCGTAACAAGGTAAGTCTCTTTTTAACCTTGTAGAGGGAATTATCCACATAGGTAAAGTAATTAATTTTGTGCTACTAATTGTAGGGGCTACGTACGCACGAAGTGACGAGAGTCCATGCGTAGCTACTATTATGTTTAAGTCCGGGTAGCCTAGGACCCAAAAGCATGCTTACTTGTTATACTTGAAACTTTATTATAAATTTAACTTGCTTAGATCATATCAAATTGGTAAATAAATTCTAATAGATTGAACAATATCTTATTGACCATTAAAGAGAAGTTGATATTTCTTGCATACTTGTCTTCTTGATAAATTCTTGATTTGCCTGCTTGATGTGCTTAATTGTATTGACTGCGTCGCATGTATGATCCGTAAGCGGGGTAATAGATTCATCTATGGTTCGCGCCATTCGACCCTCCGGCAGTGCACATTTTATGATTATGTTGGATCGGTTCGTACGCCCACGGCACTATCTGCGCATGCTATTTGCTTGGCACTACTGTGACTTGAATTGTTTAAGATGCTTTAGAACACAAATTATCAACTAAAATAATAAGAATTTATGTATATTTATATTTATGGAAAAGCTTGTTATCTCTTATTATTTTTTGCTATTTAGCCTCGATATCCATGCTTAGTCACATGCTTAAGTATATTATTTGGCCCTAGTAAGTGTCAAGTCGACCCCTCGCCACTACTTCTTCGAGGTTAGACTGGATACGTACTGGGTACATAATGTTATATACTCATGCTATGCTTCTTTACTTAATTGTACAGGTTTTGAGGCAGGTGCATCAAGATACCAGTCCGAAGCGCGTTCTTGATACCCAGACAGAGATTCCACGGTGAGCTGCCTCTTCTGATGCCCTTCAGCGGCGCGTTGAAGTCTTTCTTTTGCTTAGCCTGTCTATTCTATTTCAGGCAGTAGGGTAGATGTATTCTTTTATTCATTTTACTAGATGTCCATATACTTGTGACACTAGTTCCTAGCACACACATTGGTAGACTATTCTTTTGGGGATGTAATTATTTTAACATGACTTCTTTTGATCATCTCAATCTAATTTGCCTTTGCCATTTGCTATTTTCAAATGCCATCGCGACCTAGAGTAGAGTTTGGGTCGTGACAACATGGTATCAGAGCACTAGGTTCACGTAGGTCTCACAAGTAATGGGAAAACCTAATAAAGTCTTGCGGATAGGTACGAAGACGTCTGTATTTATCTTCGGGAGGCTATAGGGCGTTAGGAAATTTCTCTTTATTCATCTTCTATCGTGCAGTTGATGGTATATTAAATTTCATTCTTCTATTCTCTCACATATGGTGAGGACGCGTACGACTGACGTTCTAGACCCGGGAGGAGCCGCTCCCCCTATTGCTAGAGGCCAAGGCAGAGGCCGAAGGAGGGCACTGGCCGAGGTAAGGGACGAGGGTGTCCCAGCGCTGCCCTAGTTGCACCACCTGCAGATCCAGCAGAGGATTCTATCATTGAGGAGCAGGGCGAGGTTCTCGCAACAGATCCTGCCTCGATGGATTTCATGATAGCGTCGGGCTTTCAGGAGGTCATGGGTCGTATGATGCGGTTCATGGATACCATGACTCATGCTAGTTTATTTCCAGCGGACCCGTCCACATCTCAAGCGAGAGGGGGAGAACATACCCCTACTGTCCAGGCCCCAAGACATGCAGTTGCGGTTTATCAGACTCTGGGTACACTACCCGCGGGAGGGGCCCAACCAGTTGCAGCAGTAGCACCGGAGCCCAGACCAGCTGCGGACAACAATCCGCAGAAGTTATTAGACAGATGGACTAGACTACACCATCTTGTCTTTGTGGGAGAGCGTCATGAGGATGCTCATGAATTCATTGATAGGTGCAGGGACAGACTGCACAACATGAGGATATTGGAATCTCATGGAGTTGACTTCACTACATTCTAGCTAGAGGGCAGGTCCCGCAGGTGGTGGCAGTCTTATGTTCTTGGCAGACCGGCAGGATCTCCCCCTATCACTTGGGAGCAGTTCACACAGCTTTTTCTTGACATGTATATTCCACCCTCCGAGAAGGAAGATATGCGGTACTAGTTTGAGCAGGGTCAGATGTCAGTGACTGACTACGAGGTGAGGTTTTCTGAGTTGTCTTGTCATGCACTTATGATACTTCCTACTGACGCAGAGAGAGTGCGGAGGTTTGTAGCAAGGTTGCACTATGGTATTAGGGCCAACATGGCCCTAGAGGTGGAGATGGGGACTCCTTATCAGCTAGTAGTGGAGATCGCTTGCAGGATTGAGGGCTATCGTCTAAGGAGTAGAGAGATGGGACAACAGGATAAGAGGGCCCGGTTTTCTAGAGATTTTAGAGGTGATCCGGCTAGGGGAAAAGGTTAGTTTGGGAGGGGCCAGCCCAGCATGCCCCCATATTCAGCACCACCGCCACCTCCTTGAGGTGCTCCAGCGAGGCCTTAATTCAGTGCGATGCCAGAGAGTTCTTATCACCACCAGCTATTCAGGGTTCCTCCGACGGGTATTTTGGTAATCAAGGTTCGTCCAGCACTTAATTCAGTGCCACGCCAGAGAGTTCATACTGCCCCCAGCCATTCAGAGTTCCTCTAGTAGGTATTTTGGCCACCAGGGCCAGTCTTCAGGGCAGCAGTCTATGGTGCCGAGAGGTTGTTATGAGTGTGGGGATCCAGGCCACATGAGGAGGACTTGCCCCAGGCTACGGGGCAAGGAGGTACAACAAGGTCCTCAGCCTATGATTACAGCACCAGCAGTCCGACCACCTAGAGGTGGAGGACATGTGGGTAGGGGTCGTCCTATAGGTGGAGGCCAGACAAGGGGAGCTCAGCCAGCTTCTGTCCAGTTAGGTGGAGGCCAGCCAGCCGGCGCTCCAGCCAGATTCTATGCTTTTTCGGCCAGACCAGATGTGTTAGCCTCAGATGTCGTTATCACAGGTATTATCTCCGTCTGCGGTAAGGAGGCTTCAATATTATTTGATCCAGGGTCTACCTATTCATATGTATCATCTATGTTTTCTCATTTCCTGGATATTCCTCGTGAGTCTTTGGGTACTCCTATTTATGTGTCCACTCTTGTGGGAGATTCTATGGTTGTGGACCGGATCTATCGGTCATGTGTTGTGACATTCTTTGGGTTCGAGACCAGAGCAGACCTTTTGTTACTTGATATGACCGACTTTGAGGTCTTCCTGGGCATGGACTGGTTATCTCATTATCATTCCATCCTAGATTTCCATACCAAGACTGTTACTTTAGCCATGCCCAAGTTGTCGAGATTGGAGTGGAGAGGTTCCTCAGTTAGTGTAGCTAGTCGGGTCATTTCTTTCTTGAAGGCTCGACGTATGGTCGAGAAGGGTTGTTTGGCTTATCTGGCCTATGTGTGGGACACCACCATAGAGTCTCCGACGATTGATTTAGTACCAGTGGTTCGGGAGTTTGCCGATGTGTTTCCTTCAGACCTTCCAGGCATGCCACCAAATCGTGATATTGATTTTGCATTGAATTAGCTCCCATCCTATATCTATTCTACCATACCGTACGGCTCCGAAAGAATTGAAAAAATTAAAGGAACAACTTGAGAAGTTGCTAGCTAAGGGGTTTATCAGACCGAGTGTATCACTTTGGGGTGCTCCAGTGTTATTTGTGGAAAAAAAAAGATGGGACTATGTGTATGTGTATTGACTACCGCTAGTTGAACAAAGTTACCATCAAGAACAAGTACCCGTTGCCGCGCATGGATGTTTTTCTTGACCAGTTGCAGGGTGCTAGGGTGTTTTCTAAGATTGACTTGAGATCGAGGTACCATCAACTGAAGATTCGGGACTCAGATGTTCCGAAGACTTCCTTTCATACTAGATATGGTCATTATGAGTCCCTTGTGATGTCCTTTGGCTTGACTAATGCCCCAATAACATTTATGGGTTTGATTAATAGGGTGCTCATGCCTATATTGATTCTTTTGTTATTGTCTTCATTGATGACATCTTGATCTACTCACGTATCCTGGGGGAGCACGAGCAGCATTTGAGAGTAGTGCTCCAGACCTTGCGGGAACAAAAGTTGTATGTTAAGTTTTCCAAGTGTGAGTTTTGGTTAGATTCTGTGGCATTCTTGGGACATGTGGTATCCGTAGAGGGTATCAAGGTGGATTCTAAGAAGATTGAGGCGGTTCAGAGTTGGCCACGTCCCACTTCAACGACCGAGATCAGGAGTTTCTTGGGATTGGCAGGCTATTATTGCCGATTTGTGGAGGGCTTTTCATCTATTGCGGCCCCTCTGACTAGATTTACCTATAAGGGTTCCCCGTTTTGATGGTTCAACGTGTGTGAGGCGAGCTTTCCGAAGCTCAAGACGACTTTGACCACATCACCAGTTCTAGTGTTGCCCTCCGGTTTAGAGATGTATACAATTTATTGCGACGCTTCACGCGTTGGCTTGGGATGTGTATTGATGCAGGAGGGACGAGTTATTACATATGCTTCACGACAGTTGAAGGTTCATGAGAAAAACTACCCCGTACACGATTAGGAGTTGGCAGCGATTGTTCATGCTTTTAGATTTGGAGGCATTACTTGTATGGAGTGTGTTGTGTGGTTTATACAGACCGTCGCAGCTTGCAGCACTTGTTCAAGCAGAGGGATCTTAATTTGAGGCAGCGTAGATGGCTTGAGTTGCTGAAGGAATATGATATCACAATTATTTATCATCCGGGCAAGGCGAATGTGGTTGCAGATTTCTTAAGCAGGAAGGCAGAGAGTATGGGTATCTTGGCATTCATTTCGGCGGAGGAGAGGCCCTAGCTTTGGACATTCAGTCCCTGGCTAACAGGCTTGTGAGGCTGAACATTTTAGAGCCCAGCCGAGTTCTTGCATGTGTTGTTTCTCAGTCTTCATTATTGGGACAGATCAAGGCTCGACAGTTTGATCATCCGCACTTGGCAGTTCTCAAGGAGACGATACTACAGGGTGGTGCCAAGGAGGTTTCTGTTGGCGAGGATGGTGTTTTGGGACTTCAGGGTCGCCTATGTGTTCCTAATGTTGATGGCTTGAGGGAGAGGATTCTAGAAAAGGCACACAACTCATGGTATTCTATTCATCCAGTTTCTACGAAGATGTATCGTGACCTGAGGCAGCACTACTGGTGGCGATGGATGAAGAAAGACATAATGGAGTATGTGGCTAGATGTCTAAATTTCCAACAAGTTAAGTATGAGGACCAGAGTCCAGGAGGCCTACTCCAGCAGATGCATATACCTGAGTGGAAATGGGAGTGCATCACTATGGACTTCATAGTTGGGTTGCCACGGACTTTATGGAAGTTTGACGCGGTTTGGGTTATTGTAGACAGGTTGACCAAGTCGGCATCATTCTAATAGCCACTACTTATACTTCAGAGAGGTTGGCCTAGATCTACATTCAGGAGATAGTTCGGTTACATGGTGTGCCTGTGTCTATCATATCATATAGAGGTCCTCAATTCACCTCACATTTATTGAGAGCCGTACAGAGTGAGTTGGGCATCCGTGTAGAGATCAGCACAATATTTCATCCTCAGACCGACGGGCAGTCGGAGCGGACAATTAAGATATTGGAGGACATGCTCAGAGCATGTGTGATTGACTTTGGTGGGCAGTGGGATCAGTTCTTGCCCTTGGCCGAGTTTGCTTACAACAACATCTATCAGTCCAGCATTGAGATAGCCCCATTTGAGGCTTTATATGGTCGGCGATGGCGTTCCTCCATCGGGTGGTTCGAGCCTGGTGAGTCTAAGCTATACGGTACTGATTTGGTAAAGGATGCCTTACAAAAGGTAAAGTTGATTCAGGAGAGGCTTCACACGGCTCAGTCCAGACATAACAGTTACCCGGATCAGAAAGCATGTGATGTGTCATTCATGGTCCGCGAGATGGTTCTCTTGAAAGTCCCACCGATGAAGGGCACTATGAGATTCTGGAAGAAGGGCAAGTTGGGCCCAAGGTTTATAGGTCCGTTTGAGGTATTGAGGCAAGTTGGGGAGGTTGCTTATGAGCTTGTTCTACCTCCCAACTTATCAAGAGTTCATCCGGTTTTTCATGTGTCTATGCTCCGGAGATACCACGCCGACTTGTCCCATGTGTTAGACTTCAGTACCATTCATCTAGACGAGAGGTTGGACTACGAGGAGGAACCCGTTGCTATAATTGACATACAGTATCGCCAATTGAGGTCTAAGAGGTTTTTCGCCGTGAAGGTCCAGTGGAGGGGGCAACCAGTCGAGGAGGCGACTTGGGAGTACGAAGAGGACAGGCAGAGCATATATCCACACTTGTTAAGCACTCCAGGTATGATTCTAGACCCGTTCGAGGATGAACATTTGTTTAAGAGATGGAGAATGTAACGACCCGACCGGTCGTTTTGCTTACTAGAATCCTGTACCCCTAAATAAGACATACTATATTTGCTTTTATTGATTTATGACTTGCGGGGATTATCGGTTTGGGATTTGGAAGAGTTTGGGTTGGAATTGGAACACTTGGTTCCTTAAGGTTGGCCTAAAAGGCCAAGTTTTAATTCGGTCAACATTTTGAGTAAACAACCTCAGAATTGGGATTTGAAGGTTCCAATAGGTTCGTATGATGATTTCGGACTTGGGCGTATGTCCGAAACGGGTTTTAGATAACCCGGGAGCGTTTCGGCGCCAAATAGTGAAATTTGGATTCTAGAAGTTTCTTGAGTTATATAATTGTGGTTTGGAATGTGTTTTGATGGTATCGAGGTCCAAACGGAATTCTGAGATCGGGAATATACTGTAATGTCATTTAAGACTTGCACACAAAATTTGGTATCATTCTCCAAGTAGTATAAGTATGTTTCGGCGTGTTGGAAGTACATTTAAGAACTCAAAGTTCATAAGTTTGATTTAATTGGTTTTAGGGTGTGATTCTTAGATTTAATGTTGTTCTAGGCGTTCCAAAAGTTTGAGCTGGTTCGTTTTATGATTTAGAACTTGTTGGTATGTTTGGATGGGGTCTCGGGGGCCTCTGATACCATTCAGACGTCACGCGAGGCGAGTTCGAGCTCAAAATGAGCTGCTAGTGCACCAGTTCTGGTGCGACCGCACCTTGATAACTAGGGATTATACTTTATTTCACACTCTTTCTTGCTTAAGTTTTGGTTAAAATTGTATACAAAATAGTCCCAAAAGCTTACTTGTTGTACTTGTTTGCAGGGTTTAGTCAAAAAGGTGACAAATAGTCAATACCAGCTCAAAAAGAAGTGAAACATGCACAACTACCAAGAACAAATCCAAGCTCAGTCCAACAGACCAGTGTGGTCCGCACTGAGGAGGTTTAGAGAGATAATTTTGAAAGCTTGAGATCAGTGCGGTCCGCGCTCCATTTTATGCGGACCGCACTAGTGAGATTCAGAGAGATGATTTTGGATGCTTGAGATCAGTGCGGTCCGCGCTCCATTTTATGCGGACCGCACTAGTGAGATTCAGAGAGGTGAGTTTGAAGTCTTGAAGACTAGTGCGGTCCGCACTCCATTTTGTGCGGCCGCAACAGAAGCCACCGCGGCCGCGGTGCATATTATGCCGACCGTGGTGGCCAAGTTCAGAGACCCAGATTTCACAGCTTAGAAGCCTCAACGCGGCCGCACTCCATTTTGTGCGGTCCGTAGTGACCCCGCAGGGGTATTTTTGTCCAGAAAATTTAGCCTAGTATAAATAGTTTCTTTTCTCATTTTTAGGTCAGCTTTGGTACTCTGCTATTATCAGGAGCTCGTGAACGATGTTGTTACGCTATTTTGGGTAAGTGTTTTAACATTGAATCTTTCAATTTTAGTTTGTAATTCAATTATATGGGTTATTCTTCATCTATTTCACTGATTTCTTCTCTTATCATGAGTAGTTAAACCCATTAGCTAGGGTTGTGGCTCAATCCTAGTGTGGGTGTTTTATGGGTCCTTTAAATTAAGGCTTAGATGTTTATGGGTAATTGGTATTTGGGCTGATTTATGGTTTTCATGTTAAATTAGTGGTTACAAACACTAATTGGTGTTTATTTGACTTGGTTTCTTCTTGAGAAATAGAACTTGAGTCTAGAAAATCAGTCCAACAAGGAATTGGGATGTATTCAAGAGATTGATAGTCCCAATTAACGGGTTAAGCCTGGAGATAGTAAAACCCTACTTGAGCCTATATTGCTTGCCTGATTTTGACACCCAATTGGTCTCGAGAGAGGCAACTAGGGCAAAGCCACTCAATCTACCGAGAGGTATAGAGTGGGTAATTCCGTGCATTGGCTATATCACAATCCCATTCATGACATCTTTGCCTTAGGTATTAGAATCCCGTTGAGTACTCACCTAGGAGAAAGTCATAGCCCTAGTCCTCTTTATCTATTAAGAAAACACTCAAAAAGACATTAGTTAGTTAATTAGCAATTTGCGATTAGTCTAAACCATAGTTCTAATATAAAACCAAAAAGTATGAAAAGTTCAATTAAGAGCACGAAACACTACTAGATCACTTAGGAACTCAACTCCCTGTGGATTCGATCCCGACCCGTTCGGGTAAAAGCTACTTTTTGGCGCAGTTGTTGAGGAGTTATACGGTGTTGATTATCTACGTGAATAGTGGTGTTAAGTATTTTTCTTTCCTTTTTCTGTTAACGTGTGTGTTGAATCAATTCAAGTTCTAATGGTGGATCCTTTGGGAAACATCATTCCGAGGGAGGAGGTATATGACAACCAAGAAGATGAAATAAACCAAGTACCACCTCCCAGACGGGGCCGACAGGCCAATTTTAATGAGTACATTCCAGACCCTCCCCCGCCTCCACCTCCCAAAGCTGCCCTTTAGGTCCTTCCAAACAAGGGGTACGCCAGTGATATTGTCCCGCCTAGAATCCGGGCGGGAAATTTTCAAATAACAAATGTGATGCTGACACTCTTGGAGCAGCAGGGCTATTTCACCGGAGCCGCCCACCAAAATGCTTACAAGCATCTGAAGGGATTCGTAGATACATGTTGGGGAAGTAAGCAGACGAATGTCTCAGAAGATGACTTGAGGCTTCTATTGTTTCCCTTCTCTATTAGAGAGAAGGCACTTGATTGGCTCGAGAGACTTCCTAATCACTCCATATCTACATGGGACGAGCTAGCAGACAAGTTCATTGCACAATTCTTCACTCCCAGTCACATGGCAGCGCTTAGAGATGAAATATTGGCTTTCAAACAAGAGACAAATGAGCCCTAGCATGAGATTTGGGAGCGCTACAAGACCATGGTAAATGAGTGTCCAAACAATGACATGAACGAGGCCATGATTCAGCAAACCTTCTACCGAGGCATAAACACCGTCAATCAATGTATGGTCAATAAATTGGCCGGTGGTAATTTCATGAAGTTGACTTATCCCCAGGCATGTGAGGTATTAGATGAGATGGCTGACACTTCGTTAGCATGGAAAAGTAGAGCAATGGTGACTCAGGGTGATTCGGGTGTTAATGGTCTTCACAAAGAACTTCAAGAACATGTGCAAGCAAGTGTCGAGTTCACAACCACTATGAACCAACTTGCCAAGTCACAACTTCAACAGTTACAAGGGCCGAAGCAAGTAAATGCCATGGATGGAGTGAATGTGTTGGTGAACAAAAGGAGACCTTGGAGAAATCCAATGCAAAGCAACAATGATCAAGGTGACCAAGGACCAAGTGGGTATAGCCAAGAAGATTCATATGATGATCAAGATGAGGATAGCATGTATGCTAATAATTATCAAAGCCAAGGGAAAAATTAAAGCAATAATCAAAACTGGAACAACCGAGGCAACAATCAAATTGGGGTAGTCAAAGACAACACAATTGGAACAATAACAACAATTCACAAAATTAGGGGAACAACAACAACCAACAATGGGGGAGCAATAATGATAACAATTGGAGCGGAGGAAATTACAACAACAATTAGGGTGGTAATGGTAACCGGGGGTCGGGCTTCCAAAGGCCCCCGATGTACCGACAACCAAGCAATCCACCCCCGTACCAAGCTCAAGGCCAAAGCTCATCAAGTAATGACATGGGGAGAATTGAACAAATGTTCAAGAAAATGATGGAGCGCAATGTGGACTCCGATGCTCGATTGGCCTCCCACAACACCTCCATTAGAAATATTGAAGTACAAATGGGCCAAATTTCTCACGCCTTGAACACACGGCCAAAGGGAGCACTACCGAGTGATACCGTGGTAAACCCCAGGGGTGGGAACAACAGCAATACCAGTCACTCCATGGCGGTGACCACAAGAAGTGGAAGAGGCGGTGAGGCGGTGAGGCGGTGAGGCGAGTTCTTCTAGACAAAAGAGAATTATTGTTGATGATGATGAATTGCCAAATGATGAGTTACCAATTGAGATTGAGCAAGTGGTAGAAGAGCCAACTACTAGTGAGGTGAGAATTGACATTCATGATAATGGGGAGGATTTGCAAAGGGACGTGAACCCGTGTAGGGAACACGTGATTGATATGCCGGAACCGGTGGTCCCAAAAGCCAAGGCACCATTACCTAGACCCCCTCCTCCATATCCTCAAAGGTTGGCGAAGCAAAAGCAAGAGAATCAATTCAAGAAATTCATCGACATGATGAAGAGTCTTTCCATCAATGTCCCTTTGGTGGAAGCTTTAGAGAAAATGCCCGAGTATGCCAAGTTCATGAAGGATTTGGTCACAAAGAAAAGATCTATGGAGTTTGAGACTATAAAGATGACTCACCAAGTGAGTGCCATAGTGCACTCCATGACACGCAAGCTTGAAGACCCCGGGGCATTTACCATTCCTTGTACAATTGGGAGTTCTGATTTCGCTAAGGCTTTATGTGACCTCGGAGCTAGCATAAACTTGATGCCATATTCGGTCTTTAAAACATTGGGGATTGGTCAACCTAGGTCTACCTCCATGCGCCTTCAAATGGAGGATAGAACTATGAAGAGGCCTCTAGGAATCATTGATGATGTATTGGTGCGGGTTGACAAGTTCATTTTGCTCGCGAACTTTGTTATCTTGGATTGCGAAGTGGATTATGAAGTTCCCATCATCTTGGGAAGGCCCTTCCTTGCAACGGGGAAGGCCTTAGTTGACTTGGAGACCGATGAGCTCACTTTTCGGGTGGGAAATGAAAAGGTTGTGTTCCATGTTTGCAAGTCAATGAAGTAGCCCAATAGCACATAAGTATGCTCTTTCATGGACCTTGTCACCGAGGTCATTATTGATGATGCAAGCTCTATGATAAATGTTGAAGATCCAGTAGAGGCAGCTTTATTGAACCATGATGACATTGTGGTGGATGGCTTAATTGAGAGTACCAATTCTCTATAAGGCATGGGTTCTTATGCATAGGGTCCTCGAAAGCTATCCTTGGACTTAGAGAATCGGAAAAACTCCTCCGACAAAGCCTTCAATTGAAGAGCCACCTACATTGGAGTTGAAGCCACTTCCACCACACCTCAGGTATGAATATCTTGGTCCATCTCGTACTTTACCTGTTATACTTTCATCTTGCCTAACCCAATTGCAAGTAGACTCTACTCTAAAAGTGCTATAGAGGAAGAAGAAGGCCATAGGATGGACACTTGCTGACATTCAGGGAATAAGCCCCGCATTTTACATGCACAAAATCATTCTTGAGAATAGAGCAAAGCCTTCCATAGAACACCAACAGAGGCTCAATGAAGCAACGCAAAAAGTGGTGAAGAAAGAAATAATCAAGTGGCTTGATGCAGGGGTCGTCTACCCAATCTCGGATAGCGCTTGGACTTCTCTGGTCCAATGCGTTCCAAAAAAAGGTGGCATGACAGTGGTCCAAAATGACAAAAATGATCTCATTCCAACAAGAACTGTCACAGGTTGGCGGGTATGCATGGATTACCGCAAGTTAAAAAAAGTGACTCACAAGGATCATTTCCCCTTGACTTTATTGGATCAAATGCTTGACAGGCTTGCGGGCAGGGCTTTCTATTGCTTCTTGGACGGGTATTTACGCTATAACCAAATCTTGATTTCTCTGGAGGATCAAGAAAAGACTACTTTCACGTGTTCGTATGGTACATTTGCCTTCTCCAGGCTGCCTTTTGGACTTTGCAATGCACCCGCCACATTTCAGCGGTGCATGATGGCAATCTTTACTGATATGGTTGAAGACTTCCTCGAGGTATTTATGGATGATTTCAGCTTAGTTGGGGACTCCTTTGATGAATGTTTGAGCAATCTTGACAAAGTCCTCGCTCATTGTGAAGAGACCAACCTAGTGCTAAACTGGGGAAAATACCATTTTATGGTGAAAGAAGGGATAATGTGTGGCCACAAAATTTTGAGGAATGTAATTGAAGTAGACAAGGTGAAGATTGAAGTGATTTCTAAATTTCCACCTCCAACTTCGGTAAAGGGAGTCCGAAGATTTCTTGGGCATGCCGGGTTTTACCGGCGTTTCATTAAGGACTTCTCAAAGGTGGTCAATAGACTTTGCAAATTGCTAGAGAAAGATGCCAATTTCAACTTTGATGACAATTGTATGAAGGCATTTGAGCTATTGAAGCAAAAGCTCACTTCCACGCCAATTATCACCGTACCCGATTGGAGCTCTCCTTTTAAGCTAATGTGTGACTCTAGTGATGTGGCTGTGGCGGCGACTTTGGGCCAAAGGGTGAACAAGATATTTCACCCCATCTATTATGCTAGCAAAACAATGAGCTCGGCCCAAATGAACTACACTGTCACCGAGAAGGAGTTATTGGCAATAGTCTTTGCAATAGAGAAATTTCATCCTTATCTTATGGGTTCCAAGGTCATAGTTCACACCGACCATGCGACACTCCGATATCTCATGACGAAAAAGGACTCCAAGGCGAGACTCATGCGGTGGGTGTTGTTTCTTCAAGAGTTCGACTTGGAGATAATTGATAGAAAGGGAAGTGAAAACCAAGTTGCCGACCATCTCTCCCGATTGGAGGAGCAAGGTCGACCTAGTGACGGGCTTGAAATTAATGATAGCTTCCCGAATGAACAACTTCTTTCTGTGTCAATGCATGAAATGCCATGGTTCGGGGACATTGCCAACTATATTGTCACCGATGTTGTTCCTCTTGAGCTCTCTTCCAACTAAAGGAATAAACTTAGGAGGGATAACATGGATTTTTATTGGGATGAGCCATACTTATTCAAGATTTGCAATGATGGTGTCATCCGGCGATGTGTGCCCGAAGAGGAGCAAAGTTCGATTCTGGAGTCATGCCACTCCTCACCTTATGGTGGTCATCATGGAGGGGCAAGGACCGCTTCAAAGGTGTTAAGTTGTGGTTTATTTTGGCCTACATTGTACAAAGATTCTAGTGACTTAGTCAAGAGATGTGACGAATGTTAAAGAGCAGGGGGGATTTCGAAGAAAGACGAGATGCCTCTCAATACCATTCTCGAAGTGGATATTTTTGATGTATGGGGTATCGATTTTACGGGCTTGTTTGTTAGCTCTTGTGGGAACACATACATTCTCGTGGCGGTTGACTATGTTTCTAAATGGGTTGAAGCCGTGGCTCTACCAAACAATGAGGCTCATAGTGTTATTGCATTTCTCAAGAAGAGCATTTTTACAAGGTTTGTCACGCCTCATGCAATCATTAGTGATGGGGGGTCGCATTTCTGTAATAGAGCTTTTGACACTTTGCTTGCAAAATATGGTGTCAATCACAAAGTTTCCACTCCTTATCATCCCCAAGCGAGTGGCCAAGGTGAAGTCTCAAACAGGGAAATCAAGAGTATATTGTCGAAGACGGTCAATGCTAATATGACTTATTGGTCAAAGAAGTTGGATGACGCTCTATGGGCTTATAGGACTGTTTACAAGACCCCGATTGATATGTTCCCGTACCGGCTGGTGTTTGTAATAGCTTTCAATCTACCGGTTGAGTTAGAGAACAAGGCCATGTGGGCTTTGAGAAAGTTGAATCTTGAATGGGACGTGGCAACCAATCTTCATTTGGAGCAGCTTAATGAACTTGATGAATTCAGATTCCATGCCTACTCCAGATCGTCCTTGTACAAGGACAAGATGAAGTACCTTCATGATAAATATGCTCTGGCAAGGACTTCAAAGTAGGTGATTTGGTTCTCTTGTTCAACTCTTGGTTACGTTTATTTCTAGGAAAGCTTAAGTCGAAATGGAGTGGACCTTTTGAAGTTGTGTTTGTGACTCTGTTTGGTGCACTTGATCTAAAGAACAAAAGTGGGGAGATTTTCAGAGTTAATGGGCACAGGGTCCAGCACTACCTGGTCAAGATTGATGAGAACCACGTGGTGGTACTTCTCCATCTTAAGTGAATTGAGGGTAACCTGCGAGTGCCGCGACGTTAAATCAGGCGCTTCTTGGGAGGCAACCCATGTGTCTTTCTTTTTGTTTTTCTTTGATTTTATTTGTAGTATAGGATTTGTTTTTGGACTAACTAGTTGTGGGATGTTGTAGGATTATTTTGATGCAATGCTCAGGACTAAGTTGGAAAAATGACTCTCTGAAGTTTGCATTGCGGCCGCACTGCAATTTTGTGCGGTCCGCAAAGGCATTTATCAAGAAAGGAGCTTTCTGAAGTTTCCACCGCGACCGCACTACCTTTTTGTGCGGTCCGCGGTGGACCACTGCGGCCGCACTGCATTTTGTGCGGTCCGCATTGAACATCTGCCCAGCTTCCTAGAAAGGTTAAGCATCGCAGACCGCGGTCATTTTGTGCGGTCTGAGGTGGGGTAAGTCAAGTGGGTCCCAGGCCATTTTCTATAAATAGGGCCTGAGGCCCTCATTTTACACTTTTCGCTCCTTGAACTCTCAACAGTAAAAAGTGCATTGTTCATCATCCCTAGTTCATTCAACTGTTCACCTCTCATTCATTACACTTCATCCTACCTAGTAAGTTAATTTTTGTCTCCTTAACTTCTTAATTTTATTATTTTCTTCATTAATCAGTAGTTTTTCTTCTTCATTTTTTCTCTTTTTCTTCAATATTCCCTTAATCATGTGTAGGGTTTGTTTCACAATGCGTAAATTAGGCCTAAGTTAGCTAAATACACTGATTAAACACCTAGGGTATCAATAACATGTGAATTTAGACTTGAATTAAAATGAAAAATTGAAACCCTAGGTTGGGACTATGTATGGTCCGCGGTGCTTTTGTGCGGACCGCGATGCTTTATTTTCGTAAAAGATTCAGTTGAGGACCCGTGATGCATTTTGTGCGGTCCGCGATGACCATCTTCAAAGAGTGGATATTCTGAGCCCCACCTCAGCGCGGACCGCGATCCATTTTGTGCGGTCTGCGGTGACCCTCTTCAGAGAGTGGGTAGTCTAAACCCCACCCCAATGCGGACCACGGTGCATTTTGTGCGGTCCGCGGTGCATTCTTTGTGCCCGCACTCCATTTTGTGCGGTCCGCAATCTGCAACTTCTGCAACTCCAACTCCAATTATTTGCTACCTTTTTCTTCACTAATACATACACTGCTTGGATACTAACAAATTTTAAATGAATTCAACTTGCAGATTATGGTTCAATCAAGAGATGGTGGTCGAAAACAAAGCGTAAGGGGAGAGTCCTCCCGGGGGAGAGGCAAAGGGATGATCAAATTAACCCCCAAGTTCGACAAGCCATAAAAGCCACTAGAAAAACAATCAAAGCCCTAGATAGAGTTGCTTCCCATTTGGGAAGTGAGTATGCACCCTCTGGGGAGGCATCTAATTCAGGGTCAGTGTCGGAGTTTGTCCCCGACTTTTCGGAGAGATTCATACTGAGAGATTCACCTACGGGCTCTCCTCTTGCCCAAGCACCAGCACATTCTGAGTCATCTGAGGGCTCAGCTGCAGGGAGTGCCCATAAATACTCCACCTCACCCACCGCCTCATTATCTGGTGAGCACTCCGAAGAAGAAGAAGCTGAGGGTGAACCCCAAGTAGGGGGAATAGAAAGAACCAGAAACCCAGAGGCATGGCAGGATAGAATTGTGAGCGAACCAGCTTTTCACAAGTTCCGAGAATGGTGGCCTGAGAAGAAATTGATTCTGGAGCGAAAGTTCATCAAAAGAGATCTTCTGCCAGATAACCCCAATGTGCTAAAACAGTTCAAAGAATGAAAAGGCTGGGACTAATTCAATTGTCGGGTGGTGGAGGCAAATGAGCACCTAGTCAAGGAGTTTTACACTAATGTTGCTTATGTTAAACATGACTCCAAAGCGACTAAGGTGCAGAATCTGACAGTTCTTTTTTATGGGAATGAAATAAATGAGTACCTTGACTTCGATGATGAGGATGAGACGGACTACTTTGAGAAGTTGAACTTGGGGGATGATGCCCGTCCATGGCTAGCTGAACATTTGGCAATCCCGGCTACCACCCCATACTGGTTGCAAGCAGGGAAACAGATTCTGACGAAAACATTGAACTTTGAAGCTAAAGGTTGGGAGACATTCGTGTGTAACAGGATAAACCCCACCTTTCACGAAAACTTTCTTCCTCTCAGCCGTGCTATGCTAGTGGCCTCAATCATGGTAGGATACCCTATTAACATCGGGAATGTGATGTCACGGGTAATCAGCCAGGCGGTGAATGAAGGCGACAGATCCTACCCTTTCCCCAACTTCTCGACTATGTACTTTGAGGACCAAAAGGTAGAGAGGAGGAAGTTTGATGTGAAGGTGAAGCCAAGGGCCCCATTCTCCTGGTACAGCCTACAGGGTGATGACAACCCCAAGAGCAAGAACTTCAAAGGTAAATCCACTATTTTCACTGGCCAGTCTTAAGAGCCAGTGGTTGTAGTGACATCTACTCAGCCTACCTTAGCCGCCCCAGACATTGCTCCAGGAACCTCCACTTCAGCAGCCCCAGCCATTCTTTCAACTACTTCATACCCTATGACTGCCCACCAACTGAGCCAGACCCTATCCAGTATCAACAACTGGATGCAGGCAGCTACTTCTAATCCGTCTGTCCTTTCTACATCGGTGGCAGCCCAAGCTGCACCTCCTCCGCCACAGGTCTCACAGTCCGTGGAGGATACTCTCAAGGAGCTTTTGGACAACCAGAAGAAGATCATTGAGAACCTAAAGTTGATTCTGGACGCTGTTGGCAATCATGGAAAGGCACTGAAAGATCTTGCCAAGGAGACAAAGAAGTTGAGGAAGACACGTGCCTCCAAGGAGTCAGTGAAGAAGTTACGAGAGGATGTAGATAAGATGAAGGCAGACCATTTGCCTTTGGACCTGCTATTGCATGACCCAGCTACCCAGCCTGATTCAGAGCCGGAGATAGAAAGGCCACCAAAGAGGAAGAGGGTGATTCCCCGTACTGAGGGCATTATTATTGAGTTGGCGGACCCGCAGGTAGGTACCTCAAGTCAGCCACAACTGCCAGTACAGGCCTAAGTTACAGAGGAGATCCAGGTCCTGATGGAGACACAGGGTTCTGGGGACCACTCACAGGCTCTCATGCAGTCCACAGACCCTGGGACCCATACTCAGGATCCTATTCAAACGGAGAACCTATAGGGAGTTTATCTTTACTCTTTCTCCTTCTTTTTGTGTGAGGACAATGCTAGATCTCATTTGAGGGGGTAGCCCTAAGTGGATTTGGATGACTGTATATATTTGATACTATTTTTATTATGCTTTCTTCTCATTTGCTTTTGGTATGTACATAACTTTACAATTCTTGTACTTTTCGTATTTCATACATTTGGTTTGTATATAAAGTTACCTTCTGATGTATATATTCATTCCCCCTTATGTATATGCGATTAAATCCCCTCTTGTATATATTCATTCTACTTTTCGCATTTTTCCTTTTCATAGCTTCTTATTTTATTTTCGTAGCTTTTTGTTTTGAATTTTTGCGCGCAATAAGCCTTTGGTTTCTTAATGCCACGGTTCTTTCCAAAGGTGGAATTTGTGTGAACCGGGTTGCTCTTCCCGAGGATGGATGGTGTGACAACCTTCTTAAGGATTTAAGTCTGTTTTTATTTTTGCTTTTTGTGTAAATAGTGAGTAATGGTGCCTCAAACAAAGCTTCACTTAGGCCTAACACATTTGCCTTTGATCCTATGGTCAAAAACAAATTGTTGTGTTTCATATGGTGAAAGTTTTGATCTTGAGACTCTTGTGTTGACCGATAATCATCTCAAGTCTTAGCTAAGGTCGTTGTGGGCCCCCGACTCTGTTTCTTTGGCAATCCCATAGCTTGAGTGGTGAGAATTTGGATTGCAAGTCCAAGTCCTGTGCCATTAGTCTAGAACTTGCCCTGAATGTTTTCCAGGCGAAATCCTAAGTGTAGTTTGACTCGATATGTGATTATAGACTCTCCTTGATCCGAACAATGACTTGAACATTTCCATAGCCTGAGAATGACAATTTCCCTAGTCAACCCTCTTGAGCCTTAGACCTTTTTCTTTCATAAACCATGATACAAGCCTTTACCCGTTTTGACCCTCTCTTGGAACCCTTTATTTCCTTAGCACAATGCAAAAGCGTAAGTTTGGGGGAGAAAAGAGGAATGCAAAAAAATGAAAAAGAAGGTACAAAAGTGAAGAAAAGGAAAGGGAAATGAAAAAAAATAAAAAATAAAAAAAGCCAAAAAGAATGAACAATTAAGAAGAAATAAAGGGAATCAATGAAAGAAAAGAGATTAAAGGTGTGGAATGCTTAAAAAGGAGAAAAATGTTGAAATGAACAAGAAGGAGTGACAGTATGTCTCTCTAACCCCTCAGAAGGAGCTTAATGACTCAAAAAGTCAAGAGAATGTGCGCAAAAGTGAAAACAAATGAAGTGCTTAAAGGAAGATGGAACCCACCTACACCAAATAATTCCTACCTTGAACCAAAAGCCTTCACCATTTCTCCACAAAAGTCTTATATGATCTTGAGTTGAATGAAGCTTACATTAGTGGCGACTCACATAAGGGGCAAGCCTATGGTACTTAGAGCCGGACTTGAGACCTTTCCTTGAGAGAGATGAGTGTGCTTCCATTGACCTCGTTCTGAGTGCTACAATCTAAAAGTGAGGTTTTCTTAGGGAGAGTTGAGGAGTATGAGTCTGGGTTCCACAATGACCAAAGTAGTAGAAAGCGTTTATTTGATGGGTTGAGTCAACTCTTGATGCTCTTGTGTCGCACTAAAATCCATGGTGTTTAAAAGGTCAAAGGTTGTTAATGATTCATTTGAATTGAGGGCGATTGTTAGTCCCAATTGATGCTATAAGAGGTTACCTTAGGACAACTAAATTTTCTTGGAGTTACTCTTAAGGGGTGGGGCTTATTTTGTTTGCTTGAGGACAATCAAAAGCTTAAGTTTGGGGGAGTTGATAACTAGGGATTATACTTTATTTCACACTCCTTCTTGCTTAAGTTTTGGTTAAAATTGCATACAAAATAGTCCCAAAAGCTTACTTGTTGTACTTGTTTTCAGGGTTTAGTCAAAAAGGTGACAAATAGTCAATACCGGCTAAAAAAGGAGGAAAACATGCACAAGTACCAAGAAAAAATCCAAGCTCAGTCCAACAGACCAGTGTGGTCTACAATCCATTTAGTGCGGTCCACATAGAGGAGGTTCAAAGATATGATTTTGGAAGTTTGAGATCAGTGCGGTCCGCGCTCCATTTTATGCTGACTTCACTAGTGAGATTCAGAGAGATGATTTTGGAGGCTTGAGATTAGTGCGGTCCGCGCTCCATTTTATGCAGACCGCACTAGTGAGATTCAGAGAGGTGAGTTTGAATGCTTGAAGACCAGTGCGGTCTGCACTCCATTTTGTGCGGCCGCAACAGAAGCCACCGCGGCCGCGGTGCATTTTATGCGGACCGCGGTGGCCAAGTTCAGAGACCCAGATTTCACAGCTTAGAAGCCTCAACGCGGCCGCACTCTATTTTGTGCGGTCCGCAGTGACCCCGCAGGGGTATTTTTGTCCAGAAAATTTAGCCTAGTATAAATAGTTTCTTTTCTCATTTTTAGGTCAGCTTTGGTACTCTGATATTATCAGAAGCTTGTGAACGATATTGTTACGCTATTTTGAGTAATTTTAGAAGTGTTTTAACATTGAATCTTTCAATTTTAGTTTGTAATTCAATTATATGGGTTATTCTTCATCAATTTATCTGATTTCTTCTCTTATCATCAGTAGCTAAACCCATTAGCTAGGGTTGTGGCTCAACCCTAGTGTGGGTGTTTGATGAGTCCTTTAAATTAAGGCTTAGATCTTTATGGGTAATTGGTATTTGGAATGATTTATGGTTTTCATGTTAAATTAGTGGTTGCAAACACTAATTGGTGTTTATTTGACTTGGGTTCTTCTTGAGAAAGAGAACTTGAGTCTAGAAAATCAGTCCAACAAGGAATTGGGATGTATTCAAGAGATTGATAGTCCCAATTAACGGGTTAAACCTAGAGATAGTAAAACCCTACTTGAGCCTATATTACTTGCATGATTTTGACACCCAATTGGTCTCGAGAGAGGCAATTAGGGCAAAGACACTCAATCTACCGAGAGGTATAGAGTGGGTAATTTCTTGCATTGGCAATATCACAATCCCCTTCATGACAACTTTGCCTTAGGTATTGGAATTCCGTTGAGTACTCACCTAGGAGAAAGTCATAGCCCTAGTCCTCTTTGTCTATTAAGGAAACACTCAATAAGACATTAGTTAGTTAATTAGCAATTTGCAACTAGTCTAAACTGTAGTTCTAATATAAAACCAAAAAGTATGAAAAGTGAAATTAAGAGCACGAAACACTACTAGATCACTTAGGAACTCAACTCCCACACTAGTAACACCATGTGGATTCGATCCCGACCCGTTCGGGTAAAAGCTGCATTGACCCTCATCTTGCTACTTTTTAGTAGTGTAGGTAGGCGCCGATCACACCTGCGGTTGGCTAGCCGCAGGTGCGGCCCAAGGGGAGGAGCTCAGGAACTGCAAATGCGACTCCTTTTCCGCAGAAGCGGCCCCGAGACCAGAGATGCGGCTCCCTGTCAGCCCGGCCAATTCCGCAGGTGAGGACCTTCCCTCTCAGAAGCGAGACCGTAGATGCGGTCCCCTAACTATAGGTGCAGAAATCGCTGAAGGCAGTTCCTTTATTTAATACGGGAAATGTGTCATTTTTGACACATTTCATTCATTTCTTGGGCGATTTGGGAGCTTCCAAAGAGGGTATTTCGGCCTAGCATCGTGAGGCAAGTTATTTCTACATAACTTTTGTTTAATACATAGATTAGGGGTAGATTACACCATAGAAATTAGTGAAAATTGTGAGTTTAGAGTAAAACCTAGGGTTTTGATAAAAATAGGATTTACCCACGAAATTAGTTATGGAATCTAGTAAAAATCCTATATTATTGATCCTAAGGTTATGGGTAACAACTTACCTTAAGAATTTCCAGAATCCGAGCACGTGGGTCCGGGGGTGAATTTTGGGAACCTTGCCTTTGGGGTTGGATAATCACTTTAATAACTAGAATATGAACTTGTAAGCCGATAATGATTGGTTTTTACGCTATTTGAGTAGTTTCAGATTGTGCGGCTCCCGTTTGAGGTTTGAGAGCATTCTTGAGTTGGAAGTAGGCTCGAAACGAGGTATGTCTCTTTTCTAACCTTGTAAGAGGGAATTTCCCCCACATGTGAAGTAATTAATTTTGTGCTACTAATTGTGGGGGCTACGTACGCACGAGGTGACGAGAGTCTGTGCGTAGCTACTATTATGTTTAAGTCCGGGTAGCCTAGGACCCAAAAGCATGCTTATTTGTTGTACTTGAAACTTTATTATAAATTTAACTTGCTTAGATCATATCAAATTGGTAAATAAATTCTAATAGATTGAACAATTTCTTCTTGACTATTAAAGAGAAGTTTACTTTTCTTGCATACTTGTCTTCTTGATAAATTCTTGATTTTCCTGCTTGACGTGCTTAATTGTATTGACCGTGTTGCATGTATGATCTGCGAGCGGGGTAATAGATGCATCTATAGTTCGCGCCGTTCGACCCTACGACACTGCACATTTTATTATTATGTTGGATCGGGTCGTATGCCCACGACACTATCTGGGTGTGCTATTTACTTGACACTTCTGTGACTTGAATTGTTTAAGATGCTTTAGAATACAAATTGTCAACTGAAATGATAAGAATTTATGTATATTTATATTTATGAAAAAGCTTGTTATTTCCTATTATTTTCTGCTATTTAGCGTCGATATCCATGCTTAGTCACATGCTTAAGTATATTGTTTGGCCCTAGTAAGTGTCAAGTTGACCCCTCGTCATTACTTCTTCGAGGTTAGACTGGATACTTACTGGGTATATAATGTTATGTGCTCATGCTATACTTTTGTACTTAATTGTACAGGTTCTGAGGCAGGTGCATCTAGATACCAGTCTGGGGTGCATTCTTGATACCGTACAGAGATTCCACGATGAGCTGCCTCTTCTGATGCCGTTCGGCAATGCGTTGGAGTCTTTCTTTTGCTTAGACTGTCTACTCTATTTCAGGAAGTAGGGTAGATGTATTCTTTTGTTCATTCTACTAGATGCACATATACTTGTGACACTAGTTTCTGGCACACACATTGGTAGACTATTCTTTTGGGAATGTAATTATTTAAACTTGACTTCTTTTGATCATTTCAATCTAATTTGCCTTTGCCATTTGATATTTTCAAATGCTTAGTAATTTAAATTAAGATATTATTGGAAAGGTTTTTAATAAAATAAATGGGACTAACTAGATCAATTGTGTTGGCTTGCCTAACATCGGTGTTGGGCGCCATCGCGACCTAGAGTAGAATTTGGGTCGTGACATTAACTATTTCGCGTACCGGCCTATCATTTTACAAGGGTATGTATCGGATAAATTTGCTTATCAAGATTGAAGTTTGTAAACTTACACTAAACTATCTATGGGACATAGATTTAATTGAAATTTAAAAAATAACGTTTTTGAAGTTGTGTTGATAAATGATTTTTAGAAGTAGAAGTTGTGTTTGTGTAACGACCTGGCCGATTTTTTTGGAGCGTTAGCACCCCGATCCCCTAATAAATATTCCTCCCATGTCTTATTAGGTTAATGGAATGAGTCGGAGCGTTGAGTGATGAAAATTGGAGTGTTTTTGGACATATAGTCCTTTAAGGTGAGCTTTAACCTTAGAAATTGGGCCGGAGCGGGAGCTGTGTGAAGACGGATCCGGAATGGAAATCCTTCGACTCCGTTAGCTCCGTTGATTGATTTCGGGGTTGGGAGCGTGTTCAGAATGTGTTTTTGAGGCCATACGTAGATTTAGGCTTGAATTGGCGAAAGTTAGAATTTCGGCGATTTCGGCCGATAGATGAGATTTTGATATCGGACTCGGAATGGAATTCCGAAAGCGACAGCAGGTCCGGAATGTTATTTATGACCTGTGTGCAAAATTTGAGGTCATTCGGACGAGTTTAGACGTGGTTCGGCGTCGGAGGTGAATTCTTGAAAATTCCTAAGTTCTTAGGCTTGAATCTATGCTTATTTGATGATTTTGATGTTATGGAGCGTGTTTTTAAGGCTCGACCAAGTTCGAATAAGGTATTTGGACTAGTTGGTGGTTTTGGTTGAGGTCCCGGGGGCCTCGGGTGGGTTTCGGGTGTTCAAACGGACACATCTTGGCCTTAACCCATTGCTGGTTTGCTGGTTTTACACCAGCAGTTTCTGGTTCACTGCGATCGCAGGGCATTAGCCGCGATCGCAGAGGGTAAATCATGGAAGCCTCGAGTTTGTTCTCTGCGGTCGCAAGGTATGGTCCGCGATCGCAGAGCTTTCTAAGTTTGGTCTCCGCGATCGCATTCAACAGGTCGCGATCGCATAGGGTTTCAGGTTTGAGGGGTTAGTCAGTGATGACTCTACGCGGTCGCGTGGCCATTTCCGCGATCGCATAGGTCTTGGGGCGTGAGGGTACGCGATCGCAGGTCACTGTACGCGATCGTATAATGTTATTTTGACGCGTGGGAGTTTTACTCTCCGCAATCGCGGCTGGGGCCCTGCGATCGCATAGTACAATGCCTGGGCAGAATGATAAAAGCCCCATTTCGAACTCAAAGCCTATTTTCACCAATTTTGCGTTTGGGGAGCTCGGGAGAGGCGATCTTTGAGGGGATTTTTACCTGGGTAATCGAGGTAAGTGATTTTCTACCACCATAGGTTAATTTCCGCGTTCCTAATCTTAAATCCCACCCTTAAATTCATGATTTTGAGTTAAAATTGGGGGAAAATGGAAGAAACTTCTTAGACCTAATTTTGGGGTTTTGATTGGGTAATTGACCTCCGATTTGAGAGATTTTCATATGGTTAGACTCGTGAGCGAACAAGGGTTCAGAAAATATAAATTTTTCCCGATTCCGAGACGTGGGCCCGAGGGGCGTTTTGGTCAAATTTTCTAATTTCGCGTATTAGTTCTGAATTAATTAGTTATTTCGATTTCTTGAATTTATATTTACGTTATCCCATCGAATTGAATAGATTTGGGCCACCCGGAGTTGGATACTCGTGGCAAGAGAGTGATTAAGAGTTGAGTTGAGCAGTCGAGGTAAATGGCTTGCCTAACTCTGTGTTGGGGAATTTCCCTTAGGCATTTTTACTGGTTTTTACTATAAAAACCCCGTGTATGTGAGGTGACGAGCGCGTGCACGGGATATTTTCACTGAAGTTCCTTATTTCTTTCTACATAATGCTTCCTTTTCAACTCTATTATTACTGCTATCATTTAAATTGCATAATAACTTAAGATTTATCA
>ML243192.1:34809-52607 GCA_005239495.1 Nicotiana undulata
ACAGGGATTGCGGGCATAAACCTGAGCCTTTCCCTCATTTTGCATTGCATACAGGGATTGCGGGCATAGACCTGAGCCTTTCCCTTATTTTGCATTGCATACATAGGGATTGCGGGCATAGACCTGAGCCTTTCCCTCATTTTGCATTGCATACAGGGATTGCGGGCATAGATCTATGCCTTTTCCTCATACTGCATTGCATACATAGGGATTGCGGGCAGAGACCTGAGCCTTCCCTTCATATTGCATTGCATTGTACCTTTACTTTCTTACAGAGCTTTATATATATATATATATATATATATATATATATATATATATATATATTGCGTTGATCCGAGCATTTGATTATACCGTTTCTTGCTAGCCTTTACTCATCATTCTTGTTGATTATCACCTGTTTTACTTATTTGTTCTCTATATCTGTTACTTTTCAAACCTCAGTAGGGCCTCTACCTGACCTCGTCACTACTTGACTGGGGTTAGGCTTGGCACTTACTGGGTACCGAATGTGGAGTACTCACGCCCTTCTGCGCATGTTTTCCCCATGTGCAGATCCAGGTCCTAGTATGCGGTATCTTAGCTAGCCAGCAACAGTGGTATCAGGAGACTCGAGGTATAATCTGCAGCGTCCGCAGATCTCCGAGTCCCCTTCCTATCTTGAAGTTGTAGTACTTGTAGATGAAACTATACGGTCTTTTCTATCCAGTTGTACATATTGAGCAGTAGAGTAGCTTGTGATGAATTGTGATATTCTGGGTTCTGGGTAAAGTAACTGTTAATGTCGAGCGGCGTCGACTTTACTATGATTTATTTCACTTACTGTTAATTTACCTGTTTTATCTAAATTTCGCTTAAGGTATAGGCTTACCTAGTCGTCTAGACTAGGTGCCGTCACGAGACTCAGTCGGAGGGAGAATTGGGTCGTGACAGTTTGGACATGCATTTTATTTAAAGACAAATTATAGTTTTGTGAGTGGAAGAAAAAATTTCACCCAAAAACTATCCTAAACCAGTTTTTGGAAAATTAAAAATTTTTGAAATTCTTTTCCCAAAACATGATCATATTTCATAAACAAACAATATTTTTAATTTTATTTTTAAAAATGAAGCCAAAATCCATGGTCAAACCGATTTATAGCACGTATTCTGAATTGTAGAGTATGACAACAACATGAAAGAAGGGATCGTATGTCAGTTATATGACACAAGCTCAAAAGAATAAAATATGGTCTAAGGGTCTGAACAAGTCCATGACAGGCTACGAACAAAAGTTAAATCAGGCAAGGCAAATTTTAGAATGTATCCAAGCAGCACTTGTCATCGATCCCTTTAATCAATTGTTGATTGAGCAAGAGAAATATAATATTAGTGAGTTGGAGAAATGGAGAATAATAGAAGAAAGAATCTTGAGACAGATATCTAGAGCTAACATGGATTGACTATGGAGACTCAAATTCTAAATATTTCTATGCACAGCTGAACATAAGGGCCAACAAAAATGTCATAATATCTGTATACAATGAAATGGGAATGAAGATCATTGATCCATAAGCTGTGAAAAAAGAGTTCCTTGCCTTCTTTACAAAGCAAATGGGGAAGGCAAATGGATTGATGCCATGCCCAAACACAAGTGTCATAAAAGTAGGAAATTGCCTCACCTTCAGCATCAACATGAATTGGTCATGGACATAACACATGAGGAGATATATGCAGCTGTTAGGGACATGCCAAATGATAAAGCTCCTCGAGTGGATGGATTCCCTATAGAATATATTATTGTATTGAATTTTATTATTGATATAAATATTACTCCCTCCGTTTTAATTTATGTGAACATATTTAACAACCATCCAAACAAGCTATTAGAAGGAACCAAAAAAAATACTTTTGAGTAGAGGCACAAGGAATTTTTGATAAGCGGAAAAAAGTAGCTTCTTCCCAAAAATATTTTTGAAAATTATTTTAACAAAAATACACTTAGAAATAACTTTTAAAATTAGGTCAAACACTAATTACTGCTCAAAAGTTATTTTAAATTAATTAGCATAAATTATTTATCATCAAAAGTATTTTTTTTATAAATATTTTTACAAAATACAATTTTCAAAGTAGAGAAAAAAGAACTAATGAAAATAGAGAAAGAAACTGAAAAGAAACAGAATGATAAAAGGTAATATCAATAAATAATGAGAAAGAACACAAGAGGCAGATGTGCTTTTGTTTAAAGTGTTATGCTTTAAAATGTAAATACTGGATATAGCGATATGCTTTAACGGACGAAACTGGCATTAAAACATGGCGCCCTTTAAAAAAGCATTATATATAAAAAAGTTATCAATTTTTTTCCACCTATTTTAATTTCTTATGTCCAAAAGAATCACATTTTAATTTTGGACTATGTAGGTTTGCCTGTCTCTCGCTGTCAGGCCGACTGATTGGACTCTATTGCCCTCATAGCTTTTTGCTAAACTTGTGACAAGTCTAAATTTTTTTTTTTTAAATTGGAGATGTTAGTTAAAAATGAAAATTGTTTAAGCGACATAGTAAAATCATAGATTATTTTTCAATAAGAAAATACATTTTTGTTAATAAATTTTCAACCATTTAGAATGTTCTTCCCTTATTTTTCTTCTTCACCATGTTTATTTTTATTTCCATTAACTTTTCGACTCTTTCTTTCCGCAAAATATCACAGAATCCCAAACAAAAAGTGATGCATTTTATTTTTACTTTAAATAGTTGTAAAACTTAATAAAAATCTTTAATGATAAATGATTAAAGGAATATGTTTTTACCTAATATTAATTTTCAATATGTAAGAAAAAACTCTATATATCTTTTTTCATAATTTGACACTTAATAGTATTTTTGAAAAATTTTGTTAAACAAAAGCTGTTTTTATGATACTAAAAAAAGAATTTCTAAATAATTAGTCAAACGCAAATTGTACGCTTAGAAATCATTTTCAAGAAATACTTTTCACACTAAGCAGAGTTTGAAAATTCGACCAAACATAATTCATATCAAATTTTGTTAAACGAAAAGAAAAAGTACCATGTGTTATAAAACCTATAGTAATTTTGAATGTCCACTACTCTCACTACTTTCACCCATGATGTAAATAACCTCCCACTATTTATTACTATTATGATTGTAACTCACATACCTCCATAACGCCTTCCCATGATCTTCCCCAGATCTCAATTGGTAATGACATGTTTAAGACAATCCTTTTGTAACCTTCTATGCAATAATATAAATAGAGGCATAAAATGTGATATGAGATACACTTGAACACTTGATGAAATAAAAAATCTATCTCTTCTTTTCTTATTCTACTTATCTTCTTGTTTTATACTATTACTGTGAGCTACATTTCTAAATACGTTATCATCAAGAAGTTGAGCTCTTTTCGTTATTCAAGTATATTTGTTTATTTTGTTTTCTTCGTTGTATATTTTGATTTCATGATTAGTGTCTTTAATATAAAGTTTTCTAATTTCTCACATCTCTAGATATGTGTATAAATACAGAATTCTATGTTTTTTTTTATTTTAAGCTACTTGCATGATTGTCATGTGAAAGTTGCTAATTTTCATGTTAGTAGAATTAATTGAGAGAAGAATACTTGTTTTATGCTTTTCGACATTTGAAAATGTGTTAAAGTTAGAAGACATTTTTGTTCTAGTTAACATCAAAGATACTAATAATTTGAAGAAAAATAATAGTATTCTTTTCTATGGAATTATCACCTTTGTGTACATAGATCACAAATTTGATATTATGTCAATTTTTAAGATTCTTTACGCTATCATCCTAATAATTTCTAATTATTTATCTTCTTTGATAGTCTTCACTATGTAGAATTTGCCAAAATTTGAGTTTGTGGCACTTGATACTTCTGAAAAGAATTACCTATCATGAGTTCTCGATGCTGAGATTCACTTAGCTGTTAAAGACTTTGGTGACACCATTACTCAGGGTGATGAGGCATCAAGCCAGAACAAAGCGAAGACCATGACTTTCCTTCGTCATCATTTGGATGAAGGTTTGAAGATTGAATCTTTGACAATGAAAGATCCACTTGAATTGTGGATTGGTCTGAAGGAAAGATATTATCACCTTAAGGCTATGGTATTGTCAAGGGATCGAGATAAGTGGATGCACTTACGGTTGCAAGACTTTAAGACCGTAAGTGAGTATAACTTTGTTGTATTTCGAATAACCTCCCAATTGAAATTATGTGGGGATGTTATGAATGATAAGGATTTATTGGAAAAGACTCTTACGACTTTTCATGCCTCAAATATGGTATTACAACACCAATATTGTGAAAGGAGTTTTAAAAAGTATTTTGAATTGATCTCGCGCCTTCTGGTGGCTGGGCAACATAATACCTTTTTTGCTGAAAAATCATGAAGCCTGTCCCACAAGGCTAGCTCCCTTTTCCTAAAGCGAATATGACAGCTAGACGTGATAAGACTGGAAAAAGACAGAATAATAATCATGGGCATACTAATGTACGTGGGCATGACAATAGTAAGAGACGATATAATAGTCATTATCGTGGTGGTCATGGCAAACGAGAGAATAATATGGGTTCTCAAAATAATCCAGCAAGAGGTAAAAGAGGTAATTGCCACCGCTGTGGCATGAAAGGTCATCGAAAAATTGAATATCGTGCACCTGAGCATTTTGTCAGGCTTTATCAAAACTCCATCAAAAGAAAGGCAAATAATGTTGGAGCATCTTCTGCTAATGCCTCAGTGGAGTTCACTTGACCTTCAAAAATAATTTTGAGGTAGGGCCTTCAAACAAAAATGATGACAATGCCGAAGAAAATCTTGCTTTGAATGATGATGATTTTGAAGGCCTCGATGATCTTACTCATTTGGAAGTTGAAGACTTCTTTGGAGATCAAAACTAAAGTTTGATCATTTTACTGGGGAATGCAATTATGTTGTTATTTTTGTTTTCAGTATTTTTTAGTATCGTTCTAAAGTTAGTTTTACTTCAAGTAGTACTTAAGTTGTCTTATGTTTTTGTTGGTGTTGTTAGTTTATCCATATTTCACATGGTGTACTTTTTTTTAATTTTATGAAGACAATAAAATTTATCAGTATTCAGTTAGATCCAAGATGAGTAATGAAGATTTATGCCTTTTGGATAGTGCTACAACTCACACAATAAATTAGAGAAAATAAAATTTTCTCTTATTTGGTTATGAAAAAATCCTATGTTAATACAATATCTGGTAGTAAAAACTTAATTAAGGGCTCTAGAAGAGAGGCCTTATTACTACCTGGAGGAACAATATTAACTATTGATAATGCATTATATTGTAGTAAGTCTCAAAGAAACTTGTTGAGTTTTAAAGCTATTCGCCAAAATGGATATCATGTTGAGACCTCAAACAAAGGAAATGTTGAATACCTTTATATTACTACAATAAAAGCAGGTAAAAATATGTGCATGAAAAATTACTCGCGTTTTCTTCTGGTTCGTACCACACAAACATTGATGTGGTTGATTCACATACTATAGCAAACAAAAGGTTTACTACTTCTAATGACTTTATCATTTGGCATGACCGGTTGGTCCATTCTGGTTCTAACGTGATGCGCGGAATAATAGAGAATTCAAATGGGCACACATTGAAGAAGAAGAAGATTCTTCAATTTAAGAAATTCTCTTGTGCTACTCGTTCTCAAGAAAAATTGGTTATCAAACCATTAGCAGCTAAAGTTGCGATTGAATCCCCTACATTTTTGGAATGTATACATGGTGATATATGTGGGCATATACACCCTCCATGTGGACCATTCAAGTATTTTATTGTCTTGATAGGCGCATCTACATGATGGTCACATATGTGCTTATTGTCAACTCGTAATATGGTCGAGATATTTGGCCCAAATAATAAGGTTAAGAGCACAATTTCCAGATTATGCAATTAAGGCAATTCGTCTTGATTGCCCATGTTCATACTCAAAATGGTCTAGCAGAATCATTGATTAAACGCCTCCAATTAATATCTAGACCATTGCTAATGAGAACAAAACTTTCCCTTTCAGAGTGGGGACATGTTATTTTGCATGCAGCAACACTTGTGCGCATAAGGCCAACCAGTTATCGTGAAGTATTCACATTAAAATTGGCTTTGGTCTGGAGCCAAATATTTCCCATCTAAGAATTTTTGGATGTGTGGTATGTGCTCCAATTGCTCTATCACAACACACAAAGATGGGTCCCCAAAGAAGGTTGAGAGTATATGATGGTTATGAATGTTACACCCCATGTTTTCGTACTGGAAGTAAGCCACAAGTAAATCGACGTAAGTTCGGCTATTTCAAAGAAGGGATAAGTAAATTTATGAATGTGAAATCGCGAAAAAAGAGAGTTTCGTCGAGGTTTGGCATTTTGGAATAAAATACGGCCCGAGCTAAAATACCCGATATTTATGGACTAGTACCATACAGGGTACCACATGGCTATGATAGTAAGGTAAATAAGGCATGTTAAAAGTGGATAGTATTTTAAGTAATTTTAGATAATTTTTATTTATGCGTGGAATTGATTAAATACCGGATAACGGGACACTATCTAATTACCTAATAAGTGGATAAAAACTAAACTCAAAAAAACGTGGCAGCAACTTAAACATATTTGATGACTCTTCATCTTAGACAACCAAATTAGATGACACATGGACTAGATTTCTTAGTCATCCATAGCTTGGTTTTAGAGAATCTGAGAGTAGCTATAACATCTTAAAGTTATGAGGTAGTTTCTTTTACATAAAATGTGTAAGCACCGTACGTAGAGTCCTTGCTGGTTTTTAAAATTAAATGGCTGCTCAGAGGATACTCTTGGTTACAAGTACATAACTGTGATGACCCAAAGGGGTCATCTTATGTAAATTTAATTATGACTGTATTTCGAAACCCCGAATATCTCCGTTAATCTCACCTCGATGTGCGTGCGCAGCCCGGACGCGTAACCGGAAAGCCTTTATGCGAAAGCCTGATAAAGAGTTGAATTTATGATAATCAATTGAATAAAGTTGACTTTGGTCAACATTTTTGGTAAACGGACCCAGATCCGTGATCTGACGATCCCGGAAGGTCCGTAGGAAAATATGGAACTTGGGCGTATGCCCGGAATCGAATTCCGAGGACCCAAGTCCGAGAAATAAATTTTTAAAGAAAATTGTTGTCTGAAAATAAGAAAGGCTTATGAAAATGAACCTTGATGTGAAACCTGTGCTGCCGGGCCCGTATTATGATTTTGGAGCCCGAAATAGGTTCAATATGTGTTATTAAGTTATCTGTGAAATTTGGTAAGAAAACGGACTTGATTTGACGGGTTTCGGATCAAAATGGGAAAATTAGAGTTAATGATGTTTTGAGGATTTTCATAGAATTTGAAATTTGGCTTGAAATATGATTTTATGTTACCGAGATCCGAATGAAATTCCGAGACCGGAAATAATTCCGTTATGTCATTTATGACTTGTCTGCAAAATTTGAAGTCATTGCGAGTAACATAGGCCGGATCGGTGCATTGAAGTGAATTCTATAATTTCTTAAGTTCTTAAGTTGATTCAATTTGATTTTGGAGTTGAATTTTGAGTTTCGTTGTTGGTTTTCATGTTCCAGGAGTTCGAACGGGTCCGTATCATGAATACAGACTTGCCGGTGCTTTTGGACGGGGTCCCGAGGGGCTCGGGTGCGTTTTAGACCCCTGGGAGCTAAGTTAGAAAAACCAAAAATTCTGCTATCAGGTTTCCTTCTCTGTGATCGCAGAAGGTGGTTTGCGATCGCATAGAAGGATTTTGCTGGGTTGTTGGTTGTTCTCTGCGATCGCAGCCTCCCCTTTGCGATCGCAAAGTTCTGGGTTCCACACCTTCGCGATCGCAGCCTTTTCTTGCGATCGCATTGAGTCGCATATGGGCCGGGTGAGTTTGTTCTTCGCCATCGCAGGACCTCTGCCGCGATCGCAGAGGTCTGGCCAGTTGGCCTTCGCAATCGCAGGGCCCTTGTCGCGATCGCAGTTAAGGAATCCCTGGGCAGTGTTGTTAAATACGGGACTTAGCATATTTCCTCCATTTTCATCTTCCTCCTCAAGTTTTTAGAGAGCTCTTCAAGGAACCTTCCACCACTGTTATTGAGGTAAGTAAATTCCATAGTTTTACTAGTTTCAAACATTAATTCCTAGTTAAATTCCCTACTAAATTATCTAAAATCATAGAATTAGGTAGTAATTTTAGGGTTCTTGAGGATTTTGTGATTTTCCATTTTAGGCCATGAATTCAAGTAGAAATCACACCTTAATGATCCTTAGGCTATGGGTGAGTGATCCCTTCGATTATTTTCGGAATTTGATCATGCGGGACCGGGGTTGGAATTTGGAAATTCTTCAAGAATAGCAATTGTATTGAATAGCTAAGATAACTTCCCACATTGTGCATGCATTGATCCAATTGTACCCTCTTTTGGCTAGTTGTGAGTCATTCGGTGTAGAGTTCGGAGTTTCGGGCGCAATTGTGGTCCGAAAGGTAGATTCGACACGAGGTGAGTCTCCTTTCTAACCTTGTAAGAGGGAATTATCCCCATAGGTGATGTATATGCTATGTGTACTATGTGTAAATTGTTTGGGGGCTACGTATGCGCCAAGTGACGAGAGTCCGTATGTAGCGGCTATTATTGTTATGTCCGGGTAGTTAGGCCCACATTATGCCTTATATGCTTCCTCGTAGTGCCTTATATGCTTCCTCGTAATGCCTTATTGGCTTCCTTGAAATGCTTTATATGATTCATTGTGACGCCATATGTACTATGAGATTATGTTTGGTATGGTATTGTTCCTCTGAGGCTTTAGGGAAATGGTTGAATGGAAAGGAATTTGTTAAAGTATTTGTGATATATAAATGGAATCGGGCCGTACGCCCCGGCAGAGTTGAAAAAGTAATTGTGATATATTTATGGGATCGGGCCGTACGCCACGGCAGAGTTGAAAAGGAATTGAATATATATGGGATCGGGCCGTACGCCACGACAGTGTTGAGATGTATTTGTGATATATATATGGGATCGGGCCGTACGCCACGGGAGTGTTGAGAAATACTTGAAATACATATGGGATCGGGCCGTACGCCACGGCGAGTTTAGAAGGTACCTTATGGGAGCGGGCCGTACGCCACGGCGGATCTAAGAATTTGTGATTATTCATTCGTTAGGTGGTCTTACCCTTGAAAGTGCTTTATTGTTTAGTTCAGTAGTTGTTTGGATTTCTGCTCTTGATATGTACTTGTTGTTTATTTCATGACACGCCTATTGTATTTCATTATATTCTATTATATGTTATTACTATTGGACCTTAGTGAGTATCGAGTCGACCTCTCGTCACTACTTCTTCGAGTTTAGATGGGATACTCACTGGGTACATATTTATTTAATATGTACTCATGCTGCACTTCTGTACTTAACTGTACAGGTTCTGAGGCCGGTGCTTCTGGTTATTGTACCGGAGATAGACCCTGAGCTTGTGGACTCGACTTCACGGTGAGCTGCTTCCTCTGGCGATTCCCAGCAGCACCATGGAGTTTTCACTTACTTTTGTTATTTTCCCCGTCTATTTCATCCAGACAGAGGATCTGTATATATATTACTTTCCTTTGTATATTCCGTTAGTATGCCTATGACACTCGTGACACTAGTTCCTGGCACACGCGTAGTGTATATATATTTTGGGTTTGGGTTGTACATGCATGCATAATGCTTTATTTTGGCCATGTAGTGTTATGCTTTATTTCCATGTCAAGCTATCATCATGTTTAACTGTTTAAAATTTGTAAATGTTGACTTGTTTAATTAGATGGGAAGGGTAACACTTAGTGTAATTTGTGTTGGCTTGCCTAACCCCGTCGTTGGGCGCCATCACGACCTGGATTAGGATTCTGGGTCGTGATAATGTGGTATCAGAGCACTAGGTTCACGTAAGTCTCACTTGTCACGGGCAGGCCTAGTAGAGTCTTGCGGATCGGTACATAGACGTCTGTACTTATCTTCAGGAGGCTATGGCCTATGGGGTGTTAGGAAACTTCCCTTATTTATATCATGTCGTGCAATCTATGATGTACTCAAACTTATTCTTTTATTCTCTCACAGATGGTGAGGACGCATGCATCTGATGTTTCTGACCCGGGAAATGCCGCTGCCCCTGCCGCCCGAGGTCGGGGTAGAGCACCTGCTCGAGGTAGGGGACGAGGGCGTCCCAGAGCTACACCAATGGCACCACCAGAGGACCCTATAATGGAGGAGCAGGATGAGGTGCCTCTAGTAGCACCTGCTCCAGTGGATTTCATGACGGGGCTAGGCTTCAAAGAGGTCATGGGCCGTATGCTGAGATTCATGGACACTATGTCCTAGGCTGGTTTATTTCCAGCCGACTCTGCTACTTCTTAGGCGGGAGGGGGAGTCCAGACCCCTACCGCTCAAGCCACAGGTCAGGCAGCAGCATCACATCATACCCCGAGCACACCACTCGTGGGAAGGGTTCAACCTGTAGTAGGAGCCCCAGAGCCCAGGCCAGTTGTAGAGGGTGACCAATAGAAGATGTTGGATAGATGGACCTGACTTCGCCCTCCAATCTTCGGGGGTGAGAGGGGAGAGGATGCTCAAGATTTTATTGATAGGTGTAGGGACAGACTGCACAACATGAGGATTTTGGAGTCCCATGGAGTGGATTTCACCACATTTCAGTTAGAGGGCAGAGCTCGCAGGTGGTGACAGTCATATATTCTTAGCAGACCAGCATATTCTCCTCCTGTCACTTGGGATTAGTTCGTTCAGCTATTTCTAGACTGATACATTCCACCTTCTGAGAGGGAGGATCTACGGGGTCAGTTTTAGCGACTAGAGCAGGGGCAAATGTCAGTGACTGATTATGAGGCTAGATTTTCCGAGTTGTCTCGCCATGCCCTTATGATATTGCCTACTGATTCCGAGAGGGTGCGGCGGTTTGTGGCAGGCTTGCATCCAGGTATTAGGGCCTCTATGGCCCGAGAAGTGGAGATGGGTACCCCCTACCAGCTTGTAGTCGATATAGCTCGACGAATTGAGGGGTTTCGGTTGAGGAGCAGGGAACAGGGTCAGCAGGGTCAGCGGGACAAGAGGGACAGGTTCTCAGGAGAGTTCAGGGATGTTTCAGCAAAGAGCAGGGGTCAGTTCGGGGGTGGTTACCCCAGCAAACCTTCATATTCAGCACCCCCACTACCCCCTCGAGGTGGTTCAGTGAGGCCTCAGTTCGGCACTGTGCCAGAGCGTTCCTATCGACCTCCAGCCATCCAGAGTGCACACAGCGGTTATTCCAGTCATCAGAGATCATCTAGTTCCTATTTCAGTGCCTTACCAGAGGGTTCAAACCACCCTCCAGCTATTCAGGGTTCCTCGTCTTTCGGGCAGCGGGTTGTAGCACCAGGAGGTTATTTCGAATATGGGGAGCCGGGTCATACGTGGAGGTATTGTCCAAGATATCGGGGCAAGGAAGTGCAGCAGAGTTATCAGACTAGGAGTTCAGTACCAGCAGTCCGGCCACCTCGAGGTGGAGGACAGGTCGACAGGGGTCGTCCCAGAGGGGGAGGCCAGCCAGGAAGAGGTCAGTTAGTTCCTGTTCACTCTGGGGGAGTTCAGTCTTCCGGAGCCTCAGCCAGATTTTATGCCATTCCGGCCAGATCGGATGCAGTGGCCTCATACGCCGTAATCACAGGTATTATCTCAGTATGTGGTAGAGAGGCTTCGGTACTATTTGATCCAGGATCCACGTATTCATATGTTTCAGTGCTATTTGCTCATTTTCTAGATGTCCCTCGTGAATCCTTGAGTTCTCCTATATATGTGTCCACTCCTGTGGGCCATTATGTGGTGGTAGACCGGGTCTACCGGTCTTGTGTGATCACTTTCTGCAGTTTCGATACCAGAGCAGATCTTTTATTGCTGGATATGATTGATTTTGAGGTTATCCTAGGCATGGATTGGCTATCTCCTTATCATGCCGTGTTAGATTGCCATGCCAAGACAGTCACTTTAGCCATGCCTGAGTCGCCTAGGCTAGAGCGGAGAGGTTCTTCAGTCAGTGCCTCCAACCGGGTCATTTCCTTCATGAAGGTTTGGCATATGGTCGAGAAGGGTTGTTTGGCTTACCTTGCTTATGTGCGGGACACCACCGCCGAGTGTTCGACCATTGATTCAGTGTCGGTGGTGCGAGAGTTTTTAGACGTATTTCCTTCAGATCTTCCAAGCATGCCTCCAGATCGAGATATTGATTTCTGCATTAATTTAGCTCCAGATACTCAGCCTATTTACATTCCCCCGTATCGTATGGCTCCTAAGAAGATGAAAGAGTTACAGGAGCAACTGGAGGAGTTGTTGGCTAAGGGGTTCATCAGGCCGAGTGTGTTGCAGTGGGGTGCTCTAGTCCTATTTGTGAAGAAGAAGGATGGGTCTATGCGAGTGTGTATTGATTACCGCCAGCTGAATAAGGTTACTATTAAGAATAAGTATCCTCTGCCATGCATCGATGATTTATTTGACCAGTTGCAGGGTGATCGTGTGTTTTCCAAGGTCGATTTGAGATCAGGTTATCATCAGTTGAAGATTCGGGCTTCAGATGTTCCGAAGACTGCATTTCGTACCAGATATGGCCATTATGAGTTCCAGGTGATGTCCTTTGGTTTAACTAATGCCCCAATAGCATTCATGGAATTGATGAATAGGGTATTCCGACCATATATTGATTCCTTCGTCATCGTCTTCATTGATGACATCTTGATTTATTCGCGGAGCCTGGGTGAGCATGAGCAGCACTTGAGAGTTGTGTTCCAGACCTTGCGGGAACAGAAGTTGTATGCTGAGTTCTCCAAGTGCGAGTTCTGGTTAGATTCTGTGGCATTTTTGGGGCATGTGGTATCCGGAGAATGTATCAAGGTTGATCCTCAGAAGATTGAGGCGGTTCAGAGTTGGTCGCGTCCTACTCCAGCTACAGAGATCAGGAGTTTCTTGGGCCTAGCAGGCTATTATCGCCGATTCGTGGAAGGATTCTCTTCTATTGCAGCTCTATTGACCAGATTGACTCAAAAGAATGCCCCGTTTCGGTGGTCCGACGAGTGTGAGGCGAGCTTTCAGAAGCTCAAGTCAGCTTTGACCTCAGCACCAATTCTGTCATTGCCTTTCGATTCTGAGATGTATACTGTGTATTGCGATGCTTCACGCGTCAGGTTGGGATGTGTGCTGATGCAGGATGTCATGGTTATTTCTTATGCTTCGCGCCAGCTGAAGGTTCATGAAAAGAATTATCCTGTGCACGACTTAGAGTTGGCGGCGATTGTTCATGCTTTGAAGATTTGGCGGCACTATTTGTATGGTGTGTCATGTGAGGTCTACACTCGCCACCACAGTTTGCAACACTTATTCAAGCAGATGGACCTTAATTTGAGGCAGCGTAGATGGCTTGAGTTATTAAAAGATTATGATCTCACTATTTTGTATCACTCGGGCAAGGTGAATGTAGTAGCAGATGCTTTGAGCAGGAGGGCAACGAGTATGGGTAGCTTCGCCTACATTGCAGCGGAGGAGAGACCTTTAGCCTTGGACATTCAGTCCTTGGCCAATCGCCTTGTGAGATTGGACCTTTCGGAGCCTCGTCGTGTTTTGGCTCATGTAGTTTCTCAGTCTTCATTGTTGGGGGAGATTAAGGATCGACAGTTTGATGATCCATGCCTTGTAGAGCTTCGAGATACGGTGGTCCAGGGCAGGACCAAGGAGGTTACTTTGGGCGAGGATGGTGTCTTGAGGCTCCAGGGCCTTTTATGTGTTCCTAATATTGATGGCTATTGGAAGAGAATTCTAGAAGAGGCCCACAGTTCTCGGTATTCTGTTCATTCGGGTGCGACGAAGATGTACCGTTATTTGAAGCAGCATTACTGGTGGAGGCGGATGAAGAAGGATATAGTGTAGTTTGTGGCTAGGTGTCTCAATTGTCAGCAGGTCAAGTACGAGCACCAGAGGCCAAGAGGCTTGTTTCAGCAGATGCCATTCCTGAGTGGAAATGAGAGCACATCACCATGGACTTTGTGGTTGGGTTGCCTCGGACTTGGCGGAAGGTTGACGCGGTTTGGGTCATTGTGGATAGATTGACCAAATCGGCGCATTTCATTCCTGTGGCTACTACTTATACTACAGAGAGGTTGGCCTAAATCTATGTTCGGGAGCTAGCCCGGTAGCACGGTGTGCCGGTGTCCATTATATCAGATCGAGGTCCTCAGTTCACCTCGCACTTCTGGAGAGCATTGCACAGTGAGATGGGCACTCAGATAGATCTCAGCTCAACATTTCACCCTTAGACTGATGGTCAGTCGGAGCGTACAGTCCAGATTTTGGAGGTATGCTCAGGGCTTGTGTGATTGATTTTGGCGGTCAATGGGACTAGTTCTTGCCTTTGGCGGAGTTTGCATACAATAACAGTTATCAGTCCAGCATCGAGATGGCTCCATTCGAGGCTTTATATGGTCGGCGATGTCGTTCTCCTATTGGGTGGTTGGAGCCCGGCGAGGCCAAGTTATATGGCATAGATCTGGTGAGAGATGCTTTGGATAGGGTGAAGATTATTCAGGAGAGACTCCGCACAGCTCAGTCCAGACAGAAGAGTTACGCAAATCAGCGGGCGCGTGATGTAGCATTTATGAAGGGAGATAAGGTTATGTTAAAGGTTTCGCCGATGAAGGGCGTTATGAGATTCGGGAAGAAGGGCAAGCTGAGCCCCAGGTTTATAGGCCCTTTCGAGGTGTTGAGGAGAGTCGGGGAGGTTGCTTATGAGCTCGCTTTACCTCCCGCCTTATCAGGAGTGCATCCGGTATTTCATGTATCCATGCTCTGGAGATATCATGCCGATTTCTCTCACGTGATGGATTTCAGCACTATTCAGTTAGATGAGAAGTTGGGCTTCAAGGAGGAGCAAGTTGCTATTATTGATAGGCAGGACCGCCAGTTGAGGTCCAAGAGAGTTTCTGCGGTTACGATCCACTGGAGGGGCCAACCAGTCGATGAGGCAACTTGGGATTCCTAGGAGGACATGCGGAGCAGGTATCCACAGCTATTCGACACTTCAGGTACGATTCTACGTCCGTTCGAGGAAGAACGTTTATTTTAGAGGGGGAGATTGTGATGACCCAAAAGGGGTCATCTTATATAAATCTAATTATGACTGTGTTTCGAGGCCCCAAAAGCCTCCGTTAATCTCACCTCGATGTGCGTGCGCATCTCGGACGCGTAGCCAAGAAGCCTTTATGTGAAAAATTGATAAAGAGTTGAATTTATGATAATTAATTGAATAAAGTTGACTTTGGTCAATATTTTTGGTAAACGGACCCGAATCCATGATCTGACGGTCCCGGAAGGTCCGTAGGAAAATATGGGACTTGGGCTTATGCCCAGAATCGAATTCCGAGGACCCTAGTCCGAGAAATAAATTTTTAAAGAAAATTGTTGTTTGAAAATAATAAAGGCTTATGAAAATGAACCTAGATGTGAAACCTGTGCTGTCGTGCCCGTATTATGGTTTCGGAGCCCGGAACAGGTTCAATATGTGTTATTTCAGTTATCTATTAAATTTGGTGAGAAAACGGACTTCATTTGACGGGTTTCGAATCAAAATGGGAAAATTAGAGTTAATGAAGTTTTGAGGATTTTCATAGAATTTGAAATTTGGCTTGAAATGTGATTTTACTATACCGAGGTCCGAATGAAATTTCGAGACCAGGAATAATTCCGTTATGTCATTTATGACTTGTCTGCAAAATTTGAAGTCATTCCGAGTAGTATAGGTCGGATCGGCGCATTGAAGTGAATTCTAGAATTTCTTAAGTTCTTAAGTTGATTCAATTTGGTTTTGGGGTTGAATTTTGAGTTTTGTTGTTGTTTTTCATGTTCCAGGAGTTCGAGCGGGTCCGTATCATGAATACAGACTTGCCGGTGCTTTTGGATGGGGTCCCGAGGGGCTCGGGTATGTTTTAGACCCCCGGGAGCTAAGTGAGAAAAACCAGAAATTCTGCTATCTTGTTTCCTTCTGTGCGATCGCAGAAGGTGGGTTGTGATCGCGGAGAAGGATTTTGGTGGGTTGTTGATTGTTCTCTGCTATCGCAGCCTCTCCTTTGCGATCGCAGAGGTCTGGGTTCCACACCTTCGCGATCGCATCCTTTTCTTGCGATCGCATTGAGTCGCATCTGGGCCGGGTGAGTTTGTTCTTCGCGATCGCAGGACCTCTGCCGCGATCGCAGAGGTCTGGTCAGTTGGCCTTCGCGATCGCAGGGCCCTTGTCGCGATCGCAGTTAAGGAATCCCTGGGCAGTGTTGTTAAATACGGGACTTAGCATATTTCCTCCATTTTCATCTTCCTCCTCAAGTTTTTAGAGAGCTCTTCAAGGAACCTTCCACCACTGTTATTGAGGTAAGTAAATTCCATAGTTTTACTAGTTTCAAACATTAATTCCTAGTTAAATTCCCTACTAAATTATCTAAAATCATAGAATTAGGTAGTAATTTTAGGGTTCTTGAGGATTTTGTGATTTTCCATTTTAGGCCATGAATTCAAGTAGAAATCACACCTTAATGATCCTTAGGCTATGGGTGAGTGATCCCTTCGAGAATTTTCGGAATTTGATCATGCGGGCCCGGGGTTGGAATTTGGGAATTCTTCAAGAATAGCGATTTTATTGAATAGCTAAGGTAACTTCCCACATTATGCATGCATTGATTCAATTGTACCCCCATTTGACTAGTTGCGAGTCCTCGGGTGTAGAGTTCAGTGTTGCAGGCGCAATTGTGGTCCGAGGGGTAGATTCGACACGAGATGAGTCTCCTTTCTAACCTTGTAAGAGNAAGTGACGAGAGTCCGTACGTAGCGGCTATTATTGTTATGTCCGGGTTGTTAGGCCCACATCATGCCTTATATGCTTCCTCCTAATGCCTTATATGCCTTATATGCTTCCTCGTAATGCCTTATATGCTTCCTCGTAATGCCTTATATGCCTTATATGCTTCCTCGTAATGCCTTATAGGCTTCCTTGAAATGCTTTATATGATTCATTGTGACTCCATATGTACTATGAGATTATGTTTGGTATGGTATTGTTCCTCTGAGGCTTTATGGAAATGGTTGAATGGAAAGGAATTTGTTATAAAAAGTATTTGTGATATATATATGGGATCGGGCCGTACGCCACGGCAGAGTTGAAAAAGTAATGGTGATATATTTATGGGATCAGGCCGTACGCCACAACAGAGTTGAAAAGGAATTGAATATATATGGGATTGGGTCGTACGCCACGACAGTGTTGAGAAGTATTTGTGATATATATATGGGATCGGGCCGTATGCCACGACAGTGTTGAGAAATACTTGAAATACATATGGGATTGGGTCGTACGCCACGGCGAGTTTAGAAGGTACCTTATGGGAGCGGGCCGTACGCCACGACGGATCTAAGAATTTGTGATTATTGTTTCGTTCGGTGGTCTTACCCTTGAAAGTGCTTTACTGTATAGTTCAGTAGTTGTTTGGATTTCTGCTCTTGATATGTACTTGTTGCTTATTTCCTGACATGCCTACTGTATTTCATTATATTCTATCATATGTTGTTACTGTTGGACCTTAGTGAGTATCTAGTCGACCTATCGTCACTACTTCTTCGAGTTTAGGCGGGATACTCACTAGGTACATATTTATTTAATATGTACTCATG
>ML243192.1:52647-64641 GCA_005239495.1 Nicotiana undulata
ACCATGGAGTTTTCACTTACTTTTGTTATTTTCCCCGTCTATTTCATCCAGATTGAGGATCTGTATATATATTACTTTCCTTTGTATATTCCGTTAGTATGCCCATGACACTCGTGACACTAGTTCCTGGCACACGCGTAGTGTATATATATTTTGGGTTTGGGTTGTACATGCATGCATAATGCTTTATTTTTCCCATGTAGTGTTTTGCTTTATTTCCATGTCAAGCTATCATCATGTTTAACTGTTTAAAATTTGTAAATGTTAACTTGTTTAATTAGATGGGAAGGGTAACACTTAGTGTAATTTGTGTTGGCTTGCCTAACCTCGTCGTGAGGCGCCATCACGACCTGGATCAGGATTCTGGGTCGTGACAATAACATTTTCTACTACAATACCAAATAAACAGGATGGGGCACTTGGAGCTAAACGTTCTATATATGCCTCAACATAGAATTATCCATTTCCGCTCCAATTAAATATCTACAAAGTAGCAACTACTGAATTCATGTGCATGAATTTAATTAAGGAGTCAAGGAATCAAATAACATGAAATTAATGAAGTGAAGCAGAGGATGAAAAGAAATTTGGTCATAGAATATCACGGGAGTTGTTGATTAAGTAAGGAAACTGATGATGAAGTTTGGAAATTGAATAACTATAAAATGGATCAAAGAATCAAGAAGTAACGGGAAAATACTAAATTACAAAAAGGCCTAAGAGTTAATGGTAAATGAGATTGATGTCGAAGTGACATGTGGAGACAAGAGATTGACTCGGATAAACAATGGCACAAGTGTTGATATTGTACGAATATTTTCCCCCTACTACAGGCATGTTAAGGTTAATCCCTTCTTTCATTTTGGCATGATCTCGTAATTACACGAGTTTGATAATGAGCCATAAAGAAAAATTCATATCCCGGAATTTACGTATATTTTGTTAGTCTCGCAAGTTACGTAAATTTTCCTAGTTTTGTAAGTTACAATATTCTCTTTATCGGGACTTCATATTCATTTGAGTATTTCCTTTTTCCAATCAAAAGAGCAGAGAGTTTATATATAAAGTATTACAGTATTTTCATTACCATCGAGCAATAATCGATGGGCAGGCCCCTATTGGGCAACCTCTTATCAGATGGTAAGTTATATACCGAACCTACTGTGGCCGAGTGCCTATGAGCGAGCCTAGTTGGTCGAGATACAAAGCCTAGTATGGCCGAGAGCCTATGAGCGAGCCTACTACGACAGAGCAGTTATATATATATTTACCGAGACTTATATGGCCGGACAACTATTTTACTTATTATATTGAGAGAATTGAGTCAGTATCAGCAGGTAAGCATATCATCAGATTATCTTTGACTTCCAGCTACCTGCAAGTATTATATTATCAGTTCAGTTTCAGCTTTCAGTATACTACCTTACATACTCTGTACATTATTCGTACTGACATCCCTTTTGCCTGGGGACGCTGCATTCATGCCTGTGGGTATAGAAAAACAGTTTGACGAGCCCTCATAGTAAACGAGATTAACATTCAGCGAAGGATCGGTAAGACTCCACCTCATTCAGAGTGCAGCCAAGTTTACAAGTCATCTTGTCAGTGTTTTGGTACAGACTTATGGGTAGGCCGGTACCCTGTCCTATTTCATGTCAAATAATCTTAGAGGCTTTGTAGACAAAGGTTTATTTTGTACAGCATGCCAGAGGCCTTGCCGGCCCATATGCATTCGTGTCTTAAGAACGATAGTTTATTTATATAGTGTTGCCCACTTACAGTTGTACATTATGAGTTGTGGCCATGTTGGCCATGATAGTTACAAAAGGAATGAGTTCAGCCAACTCGACCTATGTATGTTATAGTTTGAATCGAATGATTATGAGTTACAGAGTGGTTCGCTCGGGCCAGCTCGGCGTCGGGTGCCAGCCACGCCTCCCCAGGTTCGGGGCGTGCCAAAGTGGTATCAGAGCAGTTCTTTCCTAGGAAGTCTACAAGCCGTGTCTAGTAGAGTCTTGTTTATGGGTATATCGTGCACCACACTTATAAGCAGGAGGCTACGAGGCATTTAGGACTATCATTATTTTTCTTACTCTGGATCGTGTGGTAGAGCTCAGTTGTAAGAATTCAAATTCCTAACTTCTATTTTATTTATAAGACGATACCTACATCCAGAAAGATGGTTGGTATAAGACATGGATATGGAAGAGTTGGGTTAGAGAAACCCGACTTGGCATCATACTTATGATAAGTAAATGTGAGGTCTTCAGCAGATCATGTACGTACTGAAAGGTGTAAGCCTCTAGATAAGGAGTCTTGAGGAAAGAATACCTATCCACCTTAATGGTGAAAAAAATGAGAGATTAAGAAGATAAATACATATTTCAACAAGTAAAAGAAGCAGAAAAAGAAGAGTACAAGGCGCCCAGTTAATGAAGGTTAACGATGTTTATAATTCAGGCAGAGGAATATAAGTTTTTTGAGTTATATTCAACAGTAACAGAGGTATGTATAATTTGCCGTACCCATCTCAGTTATGCCCTATGGGGGGCTAACAAGTGTAGTTTAAGAAAAGGACAGAACATCAGGATCCGTCTAGGGTTAGAGTAACCCAAAATGGTGAATGTATTGTTTGTGTTAGTTGACATTTCCGAAGGGTATTATAAATGTGCTGATTGATCCTCTTGTGAGACACTCAGATGGTGCACTCTAGAATATTACAATACTAGCATGATCAAAAAATAATCAGGAGATAGGCATTGAAAGCCTGGAAGGGATAAATATTACCTTACTGTGGCTCTCGTCCCTAGTAGAGCAAGGACATTGAGCAACCTGAAGAGCCGATGGATGAAGCAAGGGGAGAAAAAAGCAAAAGAATGTCTTGTCGAAGTTTTCACAAGAAATAGTAGGCAGAAATATTAGTAGCGTAATGAGAAGAGAGATAAGGAAGAATTATGAGTAAGATGAGATACATGGATGACACCGGTAGATAAAAAAGATGATGGTATTACCGGGTCCATAAACAAGGAAAGGAAAATATGAGAGGTAACAGGCCTTGAGGCAACAAAAGAGTATAGGTCATGAAGTGACATCCTCATTTCGAGAAATAAGTTTGTGACTCTAACGTAATTACCAGAAGGAAAAGTTAGACCCCAGAGTAATAGAAATTAGTGTGGATTGGTGAACAAGATAAACTAAACGTGAATTAGGGACTGAGTGATTGGATAATAGTTGGCATCATGAGAATTTCAGATTTCGTTCCGGCGATAACAAAATGGAAAACAGAAGAAAATTCATGAGGAATTCAGAGAATGGTCATTTAGGAAGACGCTTCCCTAAAGCAAGCAATGTGAGAAAAGTTAAGCATAAGGGACTATGTGTTCTAGTCACATTAAGTGCCATCAGTGCTAGTAAGGAATTCCCTTATCCTTGGTAGCACAAGGCAAGTAAGGGTCATCGATATTGTGAGAAGACGCCAATGGTGAAAAGGTAAAACGTCTATAGGTAGATCGTCATAGCGCTAAATTTTAATACTTCCCTAAAGGGGGAATATGGAGTGATGTGGCATTAAGTCGGAATTAAGTAGTTCTAGTAATTATGGAATGGTAAAAGAAGAAAGCGATAAAATGAAAAAGGGATGAGATTACACTTATTCAAAGCCTATAGCTTTGCTACGATACTAGAGCATTATGCAAACACGACGTCAATGAGAGGAAGTAAGGGTTCCTGCCCGAGATGTCATTGATAAATAAAGAGCCAACACAAGATGTAAGTTAAGGCAAAAGAAATAACACAAGAAAGATTACGCAGAATATTGATATAGCAGTTAGTAGTTGATTCAGGAAGAGTCTAGTTATTGCTAGACAAGAGGATAAAGACAAATCAACAGATTAAAGCAAAATAAACACAGGGAATCCCAACATGGGGAATTCAGCATTGCAGTTATAACATTGTAACATTTTAGATATATTCTTATAAGAGTTGGGGAAGTTAAGAAGGTACCGTATGAGTATTACGGAAATAAAAGAGACTGCCACTGGGAAGACAATCAAAATATCAGTTCAGAAGCAACCCTACCAGCACAAGGGAGTGGAGGTAAGTATCTACGGATAATTAGAGGCTAGGAAGAACATCAAAAACTCCATCGGAAATACGATGTGATAAGCTCGTAGCTTTACAAGAGTCAGAGGGTCCTCCTTAAGTACTACAATGGAAGACTAGATGAGCAAATAAGAAAGAAGGCTTCAACCTAAACATAGAAACTCAAAGTAGAAATGGTCATGAAAAAATAGTTTCACTACAAAAAATTGTACGCACTCCAAGAGAAAGTGGCACCTACCATGGCCAATGAACGGGGAGAAAAATCGAAGGTAATATTTGAGACCATATGAGTTGCAATGGGAACTAGGGTAAGTTAAGTATGCACACAACAAGGGGCAGAAAGACAAGAAAAAGTAATTGTGAACGTTTAAAGAAAGTTAAGAAGGAACGAAAGGAATTATTCGATAAATGATCCCGAGTTGGTGACGTTATGAACACATCTAGGAGTTTGGAGTTTTATACTTGCAGCATATACAACCATAGAAGATTTTGGTATGCGTTAAAAGAAAGAATTGAGCCCAAGTTATAGACGAAGGATTGAAATGTTAAAGGATTGTATCATGGATATTCCATAACACCTCTGAAGGGCTAGGGTAATGACTAATACCATGAGACGTATATCAGAAAATAGCTTAAGCCTACATAAAGGCTGATTAGAAGGAAGAGGAAACTAAAGAGTTACATCAACTAAGTAAATCAGGAGTCTGAGTATTGGACCCAGAAAATTATTGACATCATGATTGAGAACATTGCATAATCACTCTTAATATCAGAGGTACAAGAGATATAGTGCAGTAGCCATATTCTATAACGGCTCTATGATAAAGCCAGTTAGAAGTGTCCTAGCCTCAAAAGAAGTTATTATGAAGCTCTCACGAGATTGTGTAAAGAAGTGCATGTATTATAATAGAAGTTCATGACGTGGATGTGAATTATACCTATATGGAGGGGAGGTCATGAAAGAGATAGAAGATGTGATGTGAGGCTCTAAGGAAAACAATGTAAAGGTGAAAAAACGTACGAGATACTCAAAATTAGAAAGTTGAGAATAGTCCATACTTCAGATAGAAGGCTAGAAGCGTGAGGATTCAATATCCAGGAATGATAGCGGCGTTGTCAGTAGAATATCTTCCAGCCTATGGTCTAGGTATCGAGAAGCCTGATTATGAGAGTAAAGAAGAGTTAGAGATGATGTGATGTCTCGCTTGATGTTCAGAATGACATAAGGAAATCTATGATGCAAGCAAGTTGAAAGGTTGCGAGTAAAATAAATAGATATATGTAGGTCCCAATCTATTGTATGGTGAAGCGACTAGGTTCTGGAAGACAGGAGTAAGGATAAGAAAGGGCGAGTGAAAAGGTAAAAAAAAATGGATAAGTCCTCAGGATTGAACCCATGAAAAAAAGAAGAACATATGGTTTCTCTAAGTTATACAAATCTCACTATAGCCAATGAACTCAAAGGAGTATAAGACTAATAGAATTTAGAAGAGATGGAATGCTGCCTTGGTAGTAGAATGGGGGTGTAATTGTGATAGATAAATAATAACATTTGGGCCTTCGATTGAGTAATGATTTGAAGTGGATTTCATGAATTTTACGGAATTAATACACCTACGTAAGGTGAGTCATATTGGAATGCTATAAAATGCAGTTATGGAAGTATAGTATCGCCCCTAGGTGGATAAATCTAATTAATCTAGATGTCCCTGATGAGACGTGAGCCCTAGCGGCGGTGTTACATAAGAGATCAAGTCATCAGTGGTAGATGATAGATCAACATTAAGGTGAATCAACAGTGGATGGACAAAAGTCACAAAGTAGGGGGTGAGATTAGGCCGTCATTATTAAGACGAACAAGTAATAAGGAGGCATTAAAGGATTTAGATGCATACATACAGGATAAGTAACGAAAGTAACTCAGAGTTTGGTAGCAGACCTTAGTAACAATGAATCGAAGTAAGAGCTATGGTATAATATGACCTACGTAGATGTAGTAAAGCGAATGACGCCCAGAGGGACATATTGACATAATTTTATATATGTTCACAAAGTGAAGCCTAGAGATTGGATAAAAGCTGGAGGAAAGAGAAGAGAAGAGTTAGGCGCACACACAAACTTAGAGTCGTAAAGGCTGCATGATAGTGGGTAGCAATAGTTACGAGATTAGAAAGATTCCGACTATAAGTCGTGGTGTGAGAAAGAGGCTTAAAGGGGGGAATTCTCTAGCCTTTGGGATTAATTCACAAGACAGATGCCTAGATGTCAAGACAAGTACTAAAGTATTTGAAAGACCTATGGGTTATGAAAATGATAAGCGCTTTAGTCAACATTCGAGGATAAATGTTCCAAAGGGGGTAATGATGTTACACCCCATGTTTTCGTACATGGAAGTACGCCACAAGTAAATCAACGTAAGTTCCGCTATTTCAAACAAGGGATAAGTAAATTTATGAATGTGAGAGGGTAAGAAAATCGCGAAAAAAAGAGAGTTTCGTCGAGGTTTGGCATTTTGGAATAAAATACGGCCCGAGCTAAAATACCCGATATTTATGGACTAGTACCATACAGGGTACCATATGGCCATGATAGTAAGGTAAATAAGGTCTGTTAAAAGTGGGTAGTATTTTAAGTAATTTGAGATAATTTTTAATTATGCGTGGAATTGGTTAAATACCGGATAACGGGACACTATCTAATTACCTAATAAGTGGATAAAAACTAAACTCAAAAAACATGGTAGCAACTTAAACATATTTGATGACTCTTCATTTTAGACAACCAAATTAGATGACACATGGACTAGATTTCTTAGTCATCCATAGCTTGGTTTTAGAGAATATTAGAGTAGCTATAACATCTTAAAGTTATGCGGTGGTTTCTTTTACATAAAATGTGTGAGCACCGTACGTAGAGTCATTGCTGGTATTTAAAATTAAATGGCTGCTTAGAGGATACTCTTGGTTACAAGTACATAACACTTTCTACTACAATACCAAATAAACATGATGGAGCACTTGGAGCTAAACGTTCTGTATATGCCTCAACATAGAATTATCCATTTCCACTCCAACTAAATATCTACAAAGTAGCACCTACTGGATTTATGTGCATGAATTGAATTAAGGAGTCAAGGAATCAAATAACATGAAATTGACGAAGTGAAGCAGAGGATGAAAACAAATTTGGTCATAGCATATCACGAGAGTTGTTGACTAAGTAAGGAAACTGATGATGAAGTTTTGAAATTGAATAACTATAAAATGGATCAAAGAATCAAGAAGTAACGGGAAAATACTAAATTACAAAGGCCTAAGAGTTAATGGTCAATGAGATTGATGTTGTAGTGACATGTGGAGACAAGAGATTGACTCGGATAAACAATGGCACAAGTGCTGATATTGTACGAATATTTTCCCCCTACTCCAGGTATGTTAAGGCTAAGCCCTTCTTTCATTTTGGCATGATCTCGTAATTACACGAGTTTGATAACGAGGCATAAAGAAAAATTCATATCCGGGAATTTACGTATATTTTGTTAGTCTCGCAAGTTAAGTAAATTTTCCTAGTTTTGTAAGTTACAATATTCTCTTTATCGGGACCTCATATTCATTTGAGTATTTCCTTTTTCCAGTCAAGAGAGCAGAGAGTTTATATATAAAGTATTACAGTATTTTCATTACCATCGAGCTATAATCGATGGGCAGACCCCTATTGGACAACCTCTGATCAGATGGTAAGTTATATACCAAACCTACTGTGGCCGAGCGCCTATGAGCGAGCCCAATTGGTCGAGATACAGAGCCTTGTATGGTCGAGCGCCTATGAGCAAGCCTACTACGGCAGAGCAGTTATATATATATTTACCGAGCCTTATAAGGCCGAGCAACTATTTTACTTATTATATTGAGAGAATTGAGTCAGTATGAGCAGGTAAGCATATCATCAGATTATCTTTGACTTCCAGCTACCTACAGTTATTATATTATCAGTTCAGTTTCAGCTTTCAGTATACTGCCTTACATACTCTGTACATTATTTGTACTGACGTCCCTTTTGCTTGGGGACGCTGCATTCATGCCTGCAGGTATAGAAAAATAGTTTGACGAGCCCTCATAGTAAACAAGATTAGCATTCAGTGAAGGATCGGTAAGACTCCACCTCATTCAGAGTGCAGCCAAGTTTACGAGTCATCTTGTTAGTGTTTTGCTACAGACTTATGGGTAGGCTGGTACCCTGTCCCATTTCATGTCAAATAATATTATAGGCTTTGTAGACAAAGGTTTATTTTGTACAGCATGCCAGAGGCCTTGCCAGCCCATATGCATTCGTGTCTTAAGAACGATAGTTTATTTATATAGTGTTGCCCACTTACAGTTGTACATTATGAGTTGTGGCCATGTTGGCCGTGATAGTTACAAAAGGAATGAGTTCAACCAACTCGACCTATGTATGTTATAGTTTGGATCGAATGATTATGAGTTACAGAGTGGTTTGCTCGGGCCAGCACGGCACCGGGTGCCAGCCACGCCTCCCCAGGTTCGGGGCGTGCCAAAGTTGTATCAGAGCAGTTCTTTCCTAGGAAGTCTACAAGTCGTGTCTAGTAGAGTCTTGTTTATGGGTATGTCGTGCACCACACTTATAAGCAGGAGGCTACAAGGCATTTAGGACTGTCATTATTTATTCTTACTCTGGATCATGTGGTGGAGCTCAGTTGTAAGAATTCAAATTCCTAACTTCTATTTTATTGATAAGACGATACCTACATCTAGAAAGATGGTTGGTATAAGACATGGTTATGGAAGAGTTGGGTTAGAGGAACCCGACTTTGCATCATACTCATGATAAGTAAACGTGAGGTCTTCAGCAGATCATGTGCGTACTGAAAGGTGTAAGCCTCTAGATAAGGAGTCTTGAGGAAAGAATACCTATCCACCTTAATGGTGAAAAAAATGAGAGATTAAGAAGATAAATACAAATTTCAACAAGTAAAAGAAGCAGAAGAAGAAGAGTACGAGGCGCCCAGTTAATGAAGGTTAACGGTGTTTATAATTCAGGTAGAGGAATATAAGCTTTTTGAGTTATATTCAACTGTAACAGAGGTATGTTTACGAGTGCAGCCAAGTTTACGATTCAGCCAAGTTTACGAGTCATCTTGTCAGTGTTTTGCTACAGCTTATGGGTAGGCCGGTACCCTGTCCCATTTCATGTCAAATAATCTTAAAGGCTTTGTAGACAGAGGTTTATTTTGTACAGCATGCCAGAGGCCTTGCCGGCCCATATGCATTCGTGTCTTAAGAACGATAGTTTATTTATATAGTGTTGCCCACTTACAGTTGTAGATTATGAGTTGTGGCCATGTTGGCCATGATAGTTACAAAAGGAATGAGTTCAGCCAACTCGACCTATGTATGTTATAGTTTGGATCGAATGATTATGTGTTATAGAGTGGTTCGCTCGGGCCAGCTCGGCACCGGGTGCCAGCCACGCCTTCCTAGGTTCGAGGCGTGCCAATGAATCTCCTTCTATTATTAAATATCTGGAGCCTATGATAGGACATTCGTTTACATCCAGATTTGCTGATTTTCATTTTGATGAATCAACTTTTCCATCATTAAGGGGAGAAAATAAACGACTGGAAAAAGAGATAGATTGGAATGTATTATCTCTATCTCATTTGGATCCTCGTACAAATCAAAGTGAACAAGAAGTTCAAAAGATAATTTATATGCAAAATATTGTAAATCATTTGCCAGATATATTTACTAACCTTCCACGGGTTACTAAATCGCATATTCCAGCTGTAAATGCTCCAATTCGAGTTGATGTCCCAGCTGAACAGTATGATAATGCAAATGGGTCTAGGCCACACCTTAAACGTGGTAGACCAATCGGTTCCAAGGATAAGAATCCCCGAAAAAGGAAAGGAGCAAATGATCAAGTTGATCATAACAAAGAAGCAATTGCTCAAGAGGAGCATAAAGACATAATAATTGATAAGACCTTACATGAGGTTCTAGTACCTAGAAACGATGAAAATGAAGAGATTTCAATAAGTCATGTCTCTACGGGAAAAAAGTTGAACCGAAATAATGTTGTTGTTGACAATAGTTTTGCATGTAATATTGCAGTTGAAGTAATGCAACAAGATGAGGATCTTGAGCCAAAATCTGTTGATGAATGTAGACAGAGAAATGACTGGCCAGAATGAAAAAAATGCAATTCAAGCGGAATTGGCTTCACTCGAAAACATGAAGTTTTCAGACCAATAGTCTGAACGCCCGAAGGTGTCAAGCCAGTGGGGTACAAATGAATTTTGTGTGAAAACGAAATGAGAAAGGTCAAGTTGTAAGATATAAAGCACGACTTGTGGCACAAATGTTTCACAAAGGCCTGACATTGATTATATGGAGACATATTCTCCCGCGATAGATGAAATTACCTTCAGGTATCTAATAAATCTGGCAGTCCATGAAAAACTTGATATGCAGTTGATGGATGTTGTCACAACATACTTATATGGCTCATTGGACAATGTAATGTTTATGAAAATCCCCGAATGACTTAAAGTTCCTGAAGCACATAAAAGTTCAAGGGAAACTTGTTCAATAAAGCTTCAGAAATCCTTATGCGTATCGAAGCAATCAGGGAGGATGTGGTACAATCGCCTTAGTGAGTATTTATTAAAGCGAGGGTACAAAAATGACCATATTTGCCCTTGTGTCTTCATTAAGAGGTTTGAATTTGAATTTCTCATCATAGTTGTGTATGTTGATGACTTGAATATCATTAGCACTTATAAAGAACTTCCAAAGGTTGTAGAGTGTTTGAAGAAAGGTTTGAAATGAAAAATCTTGGTAAGATACAATTTTGTCTTGGCCGACAAATTGAGCATGTCACAAATGGAACTTTTGTCCATCAATCAACATACACAAAAAAGGTTTCAAAGCAATTTTACATGGATAATGCACATCTATTGAGTACCTCAATGGTTGTGAGATCGCTTGACATAAATAAAGATCCATTTCTGCCTCACGGAAATGACAAAGAAGTCGTTGGTGATGAAACTCCATATCTTAGTGCAATTAGGGCACGGATGTATCCAATACTCGGGCAGATATTGCTTTTGCAGTAAACTTATTAGCAATATTGAGTTCCTCCCAAACAAGAAGACATTGGAATGGAGTTAAACATATATTTAGGTATCTTCGAGGAACTATATATATGAGATTGTTTTATTCTAATGAATTCAAGTCTGAAATGGTTGGCTATGCCGCTGTAGGTTAATTGTATGACCAACATAAAGTCCGATCTCAAACATGCTATTTATTTAAATATGGAGGTGCAACTATATCAGGGTGTTCAATGAAACAAACAATAGCTGCCACATCTTCAAATCATGTTAAGATAATAGCCATTCATGAAGCTAGTCAGGATGTGTTTCGTTGAGATCAATGACTCATCATATTCATGAATTGTGTGGTTTGCTTATGAAATAAGATAATCCAACTATACTATATGAAGACAATGTTTCTTGCATCGCTCAATTTAAAGGAAGATACATCAAAGGATACAGAACAAAGGACATTTCACCAAAGTTCTTTATCATGCATGATCTTCAACAAAATTGTGAAATTAATGTTCAACAAATTCGTTCATGTGAAAATTTGGCCGATCTGTTTACTAAGGCATTACCAACGTCAACATTTGAGAAGTTGAGACAGAAGATTGGAATGCGGCGTCTTCGAAAAATAAAATGATGTTTTCATGAGGGGGAGTAAGGTACGTGTTGTACTCTTTTTCCCTCAGCCTAGGTTTTGTCCCACTGGGTTTTCCTGGTAAGGTTTTAACGAGGCATATTGTCTATTTTTGGACATCTAAGAGGGTGGGGCG
>ML243194.1:0-85027 GCA_005239495.1 Nicotiana undulata
ATGCCCTCAGAGGCTGATGATATTATGAAACATATACCTATGCACGACATGACATTCATACGCCTATGCATGATACTGAAAGTGATTTATTATTTGCAGAGTTATCCAGACATATAGGTTGAGTCAATTACTCTATATCTCTTCCATGTCTCTTATGTATTTATTTATGTGCCTTACATACTCAGTACATTATTCGTACTGACGTCCCTTTTGCCNGGAAGGTGTTGGTGCGCTCCATTTGCTCCGGAGTTGCTTATGTGGTGAGTAAGATTAGGACATGTACTGATTAGTATGGTGGGGCCCTGTCCCGACCTACATGACGTTTATGTACTCTTAGAGGCTTGTAGACATATGTCGTGTATGTAAAAGATTATACGGCCTTGTCGGCTTATGTTTTGAGTTTATAAATGATCATGTTGGCCTATTAGGCCCATATGTCACGTGTATATGATGATGTAATAAGAAAGATACGTTATGTTGGTACTCGGTTGAGTAAGGTACCGGGTGCCCATCGCTGTCCATCAATTTTGGTCGTGAGAGTAACAACAAGTCCCCTTGTTGGTAATAAAGGAAGTTTTTTCCTCGTATGAGGGATCCATTTTAATCTAATTATAATCAGAGTATGCATCTAGAAAGCGTAACAATTCATGACCTGTAGTGGCATCAATCATTTGATCTATATGTGGTAATGGAAATGAATATTTGGGGCATACGTTATTTAGGTCATTGTGATCTAGGCATACCCTCCATTTACCATTATTTTTAGGCACCACTACAGTGTTAGCTAACCAGTTAGGGTATGTTACCTCGTGTATTGAACAAATTTTGAAGAGTTTTTGTACTTCTTCGTCAATCACTTGGTTCCTGAATGGTCCTTGCTTTCTTTTCTTCTGCTTAACAGGTACGAATGATGGATCTTCATTTAGCTTATGAGTCATCACTTCTAGAGTTATACCTGTCATGTATGAATGGGACCATGCAAAGCAATTTACGTTAGCTTTTAAGTAATCAATTAATTCGCCTCTTCGGCTTGGGCTTAACCTCGTGCCTATGTGAACTTTCTGTTCATGCTTTTGTTCGAACAATGGAATAACTTCGAGCTCTTCCGTGGTTGTTTTGATGTGTTCACCTTCCTCTGGCTCCTGAATGACATCAGGACTGGAATCTACATCTGTATGATTTGGTACCTCTTCTTTGGTGACTTGATTCACCTTCTCATGTCTATCTTCTTCTCTACATATTTTAGCAATAATACCTTCTGCACCCATTTAGGTAGTAATTTCTTCCATACGTGTTTGGGTGATATTTCCTTCTTGGGATATTCCCTTATCTTTTGATTCTTCCACCTCTACTTTTTTGTAGTGGTGTACCACAGAATTAATATTTCTCGCATTTTGTTGATCGCCTCTAATTTGTTGAATTCCGCATTTGTAAGGAAATTTAATTACCTGATGCAAGGTGGATGGTATTGCTTTCATGTCATGGATCCATGGCCTTCCCATGATTACACTATAAGCCATGTCGGTATCGATGACTTGGAACCTGGTATTTTTTATTACTCCCTCAGCATAAGTGCTAAGTTCAATTTCCCCTTTCGTTATAACCGTAGAGTTATCAAACCCCGATATGGCTACTTGGATCAATCAACACCCTTTGGGATTACTTGGTTCCCCAAGAGCATTTCTTCCATGACTCTTAGCAAATTAATATTGATTGAACTACTTGGATCAATCAACACTCTTTTTACGTTAGTTTCATGAATAAGTAAGGATATTACCAGAGCATCGTTGTGAGGAAGCATTAGTCCACTGATATCTGCATCATCGAAGGTTATATTGTTTGCTTCCAGATTTCACGAACCCGCTTTCCGTGTGTAATTGTGAACTTCGTGGCTGCTTTGCAGACCACTCCGTTTACTTCTTCACCTCCGTGTATCACATTGACAATTCGTTTTGGAGATGGAGGTATTGGGGGATCCTATTTGTTCTTCATGTATGCCTGCTTACCTTTTTCACTAAACAATTTTGTTAAGTAGCCCTATTTCAATAATTGTTCTACCTCACCTTCCAAAAATCTGCAATCCGCAGTTCTGTGTCCATAATCATTATGGAATTCACACCTGAAATCTGGGTTCCTTTTATTTGGGTTTGACCTCATTTCTTTGGGCCATCTAAGCTTATCACCCATATTTCTTAATACTTAAATTAGTTCGGAAGTACTTACATTGAAGGTGTGATCCCCAATTCGTGCATTACCTCTAGTTCGTTCAACCCGATCCTTTCTGGATCTTTCTGAGGATGAGCCCTCATCTCAGCTTGATGGTCTATATTCTGACCGAATGTTTTCAAACCTGGGACAAGTTTCTCATCCCGAAGGTCCCATATAAGGATCGTACCTGTTTTTACCTGATCTCCTGTCTGATTCGGAACATCTTGAACTGATACGATCTTCATCTTTTGAACGAGCAATGGTATCTTCTTCTATACGAATCTTGGTGATGTACCTGTTATAGACATCATTCCATGTCGTAGATAGGAATTCACTCAAGCTTTCCTTGATTCTTCTCGTGGCTTTTGAGCTTTTGCCATTTAAATTGCTTGCAAATGCCATGGCTACCCAATTATCAAACACTCTTGGTAGTAGCATCCTTTCTCGTTGAAACCTGTCTACAAATTCACGAAGTAGTTCCGTGTCTCCTTGTTTTATTTTAAATATGTCCTCCCTTCTTTTCTTGACTATTTTGCGCACCGGAGTGTGCTTTTAAGAAAGAATCTGCAAGCTCAGCAAAAGATTCAATAGAGTTTTCAGGGAGAATAGAATACCAGGTTAGCGCTCCTTTGGTAAGTGTTTCTCCAAACTTTTTGACTAAGACCGACTCAATTTCTTGTTTTGTAAAGTCATTGCCCTTCACTCCGGTGGTAAAAGTAGTCACATGGTCGCGTGGGTTGGTTGTCCCATCATACTTAGGAACATCAGGCATTTTGAACTTCTTGGGAATAGACACGGGTGTTGCGCTTGGTTTCCAAGGTTTTTGAGAATATCTATCAACGTCAATGCCTTTGATAACAGGTGGTACTCCAGGAATTTGTTCGATTCGATCGTTTTGTTCCTTCACATGTTTCGGCAAAGTTAGTAATAAAGTCTGTAAATTAGAGTTATCAGACATACCTCGTCTCGCTTCGAGAGATTCATTAGGAGTATCTCCCCTTCCTTAGTTTGACAACCCAGGCTTAGGATTTTCCACAATGATGGTATTATTGAGGGGTGGTGTCAGGGGTGCAGGTGACGCTGCCGGTAATCCCCTCGCAAATTCTTGCAAAGCTTGTCTTACAAACTCTGCAATTATTTGCTTTACCTGATCTTGTTCTACTGTTTGATCATTACCATTATTATTGTTGTTTGATCTTTCTGGGGATTGCTCCCTTGAACCTCATGGGGTTCCCGCGGGTGATGGAATTCCATCCCTTTGTTGGTTATTGTCATTGAAGTTCGACATAGTTCAGAAGATATTGCTTGAAGAGACACAGATTATCAGATGCCCGGTAACGGAACCAATTTGTTTAACCAAAGAATCAGATCTTTTGACCAAAGCTATTTTTAGGATAAACTCGGGTTTCTGATAACCAAGGTAAGACTGAAAATTGTAAGTAAATAAATAAATGAAAATCAATGAGATGCACGAAAAGTAAAGTGTATTGCAATAATAGTTCGAATGTGTGTTACAGGTTATATTTTACTCCCTTATATAGGAAATTTCTTAATATAACGTCTGCCTTTTTAAGTGATTGAGCATTAATGACTAATTTAACATTAATGTAACGTTACAATGAGTAACCGTAACTGTTGCATGACGGTTGTGTAACATGTGGATCATTAATTGAAGATCTCTGAATTTTCCCTTTGTTCCGCCCGGATACATTTTGACTGTGTCTCTTCATCTTCTCAATCAAGTTGAGACTTCTATAGCTAATTACCCCGTGGTGTGATTTGCCGTGCCTCTTTGCCTCGTACCTCTTCATAGAGTCCTGTCCAGCTGTCGTGTTTTCATTGCTCCACGTAGACTACTGAGTCATCAAGAATTATTACATGTGTCAAGCTCTTTTTTACCAATAATGGTACACCGTCAGCGTCTGGTGAACGAACCTCGGGCCGCTTCATCTCGAGGTGGGACTTCACGTTCGAGAGACCACCCAATGCTCGGGGCCATCGGGAGAATGCATCGAGGTTTATCCCATCAATAGGAGAAAAACACCTCGAGGCAGTGAGGAAAGACTGTAGATGGGGGGAAGAAGTGGTACTGCAAGTACCTTCCCTAGAAGAGGACATCATGGCCCATGTAGTGGGGGTTTTGAAAGTATATACGTACCCTTTTACGTTAGGTCTTCCTGATAGAGTCGTGCCTAAGTTTTGTAGAGGATATCGGGTTACCCTGGCACATGTTCACCACTCGTCTTGGAGGATAGTGTTGATGATAAGGTTCTTCACGGAGAAAGCCGGACTCAAGTTCACCTTAGTCATCTCATCAGATTGTACCAGCCTTTGCACTATCAAGGCCGGATCACTCTCCGGCGTCGATCCAACCATCCCCTTTTTGCCAACGAAGTAGAAGATGGGGACCGAGGGTGGATGAGTCGATTTATCCGCGTGTGGACCGACGATATTATCCCGACGGAGTTCTTGCCATTTCCTAATAAATGGAATTTCACACGTAAGTGGTACACTTGTTTTTTAATTATTTTTTTCATAGTTGAGGCATACTCTGTAATAATGTCTTCTTTTCCTTCCTGCAGCAATCCCATGGTTTCCATACGAGGTCCCCGACCTGGCGGATTGGACTCAGAAGTTGGCGGCCTACTCGACTTACGATGAGCGTAAGTGGAGAAACCTATCGAAGGGTAGATTGGAGGCCAAACACCATGGTCAGTGCCGTAAGGTTATTTTCTTTAGGAATACTTTTCCTTTTTATTAACTTCTTGACTGCAGGCATTGCAAAATTCTACGAGATGAGACTCTGCCACCTTGGGGAGGAGGAAAGGTCGTCGGCCTAGGGGCCGAAGAATGATAATAAGCAGAATGAGTCCTCGGTGGGCGAGAAAACTCATAGTGAGGCAAGGTCTTCCCAAAGGCATAAAGGAAATGAAGCTGAGCCTGCCCAGCCTGAGGTCTCTAGCCTCGGGTGAGCGGTTCCTCCTTTGCCATTGTCTTCTTCCCCGGTCAAAGGTACTTCGGGGGAAAAGGGTCTCCTGCCACCATTTTCTTCTCCCGTCGAAGGTACTTTGGGGGATGTTCGGGGCCAAGGGCCGCCTGATGGGAGCAAAGTCCAAGATGATTATGTCCATTCTCGGGATGGTTCAGCTGGGGCTGAAGAGGCCATACCATGAGATGCTCGCTCGGCCATCGGGGAGGCCCAGCGTTCTGTTCTTCGGTAGGCTTTGATGATCTTTGAGGTTTTATTAGATCAGTGTTTTCATTTTCTAACTGAAGCTTCTTTTTCACAATATTTTGACAAGCTCAAGTCCGAGTTACTTGGCCACGAGGCTCGGTTGCAAAGAGCCTTCGACGTGGAGAAATCCCTCAAGCTCCTATTTGATAAAAGAGCTAAGGAGTTTATATACCTTTGCTATGAAATGGATTGTAGACAGAACTACGAACGCCGCCTCGAGGGACATGTAACTTTTGCTTTGAGGACATGCATGTTTCTTATCCTATCTTCGGAGATTAATATTTGGATGTTTCAGTTGCAGAGAAGGACGAAGGACCTGGAATGCCTCTGGGGAAAAGTTGGCCAGTCAATCATGAGTGCAATGATCTAAGGGCTCAGGTAGATGCCCACGTTGCAGCCAAGAAGAATGATTTGTCCAAGTCTTCCGCCCTCGAGGTGTAACTCCGGAATGCTCGTGAAAATAGCTCAGTGCAGACGAACTAGATTGTAAGGCTCGAGTCTGATCTTTTGAAGATGAAGGTCGAGGTCGTGGAAGATCGGGATGAAGCTGAAGAGATTCGACCTAAGGCCGATTAGAAAGTGGTCGTCTATTTGAAAGACGTTGTTGATGCTCGAGCCGAGTTGAGAGGGGTTTCTGATAGGGAGAGCAGAAGCAATGAACATGGCCAACGCGAATCCCAGAGCGAAACCCTCGAGGAGACCCACAAAAGGGTCTTCGATATCTTACAATAGATAGGGTAGGCCAGGGCGGATGAATATGACGCCAAGATAATGAGGAAGGAGCCGATAAAACCGTAGTCACCAAGGGGAAAATAGACTAGGCTTTCCCTTTCTGCTTTGTATAAGACTCCCTGTGGGAGCACTGTGAATGTATATTTGTAATACACACACACACACATATATATATATATATATATAAAGTTGATGTTTCCTTGTTGAGGGCTTGTGAGCTCGAAGTTTCCGACCCTTAGGTCTTACGGCTTCGAGTTTTTGGTGTCAGTCCCCGAGTGTTCGGGAAATATTTGGCCCTGAGGCCGTGTCTTGAAAATAGCAAACTTGTTTGAAAATGCAAAACATTTTTGGGGGTAAAAGATACTCCTTTGATTACTTGGTACAAGTATACATTGTTTTTGGCGGCGAGGGTTCGATTATTTTATGCGCACACGGTTTGTTTTGACCGTTTGGCCCGATAAATAATTCTCCTATCGAGACCCTCTTTGGCCCATTTCGACTTCTCCGAGGAGGTGATATCCCGGGGGGATGCCCCCCAGTATTCGAGGTTGATTGAAGAGAAGCCTTGAATATTTGTTGAGTCCTCCGAAGGTAGCATATAGATGTTGCCTCGTTAAAAAACTCATCGGTAAAACCCATTTGGGATAAGATCCGATCTAAGGGAAAAATAGCGCAGCGCATGCTTTAAAGCCTAAGGTCTTCAAGCTGGAAGGTTATTTGATTATTTTAATCGGTCACCTACACATAAGTTAGTGTAAAACGTAAAATAAAAAGGAGACGGTTATACCTCAGCAATGATGGCGTTCGAGCCTAGATATGCTTCAACTGCTTGTCCGAGGACAGGGTACGGTCGTTTACTCGTTCCTTCGGACCCAGCCAAGAATGTAGCTCGTGATTGCTATTTGGATGTTTTCTTATCCTTTGGCTCCTTCGATGTGGAAGGTGTTGATGCTGGTGCCACGTTGTGCACTGCAAACATCTCTCTTGCTGCATGCCGCTCCTCGTATACCATTTTTATTCCATCATTCGTTGGAAACTTCATCATTTGATGAAGAGTTGATGGTACTGCTCTCAAGCAGTGTATCCATGGCCTTCCGAGCAAGGCATTGTACCTCATGTCTCCTTCGATGATATGAAACTTAGTATTTTCATTTGCGCCGGCCACGTTGACCGAGAGGGTGATCTCTCCTTTGTTGTTTCGCTCGCCATGTTGAACCCATTGAGGACTCAAGAGATGGGCATGATCTGGTCGAGCAGTCCAAGTTACTCCACCACCCTCTACCTGATTATGTTGGTCGAGCTACATAGATCCACAAGCACGCGTATATTTTGAAACATATTCACAAGAAAAGAAATTACCAATGTGTCTTTGTGAGGTTGAGATATGTCACGATGTCCTCATCGCTAAATGCGAGAGCGTCCTCGGGTATGTAACCTCGAGTTCGTTTTTCCCTGGTGATGGATATTTTTGTTCGTCTAACAATGGGTTCCTCCGGGAGATCGATTCCTTCCATGATCATGTGAATTACATGTTGTGGCTCTTCTGTTTCATTTTTCATGTTCGCCTCTCTTTCCCAAAATTGATTTTTAGCTCAGTCGTTGAGGAATTCTTAGAGGTGTCCTTTGCTGACTAGTCGGGCTACTTCCTCTCGGAGCTGTATGCGATATTCGGTCCTATGACCATGTGTGTCGTGAAATTCGCACACCAGGTAATGGTTCCTTTGCGATGGGTCTGATAGTATGGGTTTCGACCACCTTGTGTCTTTGATTTTACCTATTGCCACTACGGTGTCAGAAACATCAATGTTGAAGTTGTACTCAAATAATCGAGGTGCCTCCACAGATCCTGCACGTCTGTCGAAATCGGCTCTGCTTACGAGTCCCCGAGGATTCTGACCTCGATCTGCCCTACGATCATTTCGTGGTATGTTACGCCTTGGGCGTTTCTTTGATCTTCAGTTTATGGTTGATACCTTTCCTTGTTTTTCCTTGGTTCCTTTGCCAGGAGCCTGCTAGGATATACCGAGCCGGAGGGGGCTCCTAGTTGGCCGTCTTTGACCCTAATCTTTGATTAAATCAGTTATGGACATCCGCCCAAGTGATGCCAGGATATTCCACCAAGTTCTGCTTCAGCTGTTTCGAAGTTATTGAGATTCGTTCATTCAAGCCTTGGTTGAAGGCATGCACTGCCCAGTCATCTGAGACTGGTGGTAATTACATTCGCTCCATTTGAAAGCGCGATACAATTTCCCTTAGCATCTCATTTTCTCTCTGCTTGATTTTGAAGACGTCGGATTTCCTTGTAGCAAACTTTATGGCACCGACTTGTGCCTTTATAATAGAATCTGCCAACATGGCAAATGAATCAATTGAATTCAGAGTTAGGTTGTGATACCACGTCATGGCCCCCCTTTGATAATGTCTCTCTGAATATTTTCAATAGGACGAATTCGATCTCCTCCTCCTTCAAGTTGTTTCCTTTTACGACACTAGTGTAAGCAATGATGTGCTCGTTGGGGTCCGAGGTCCCGTTGTACTTTGGGAGCTCGGGCATTCTGAACTTCTTCGGGATGGGCTTCGGAGCCGCACATAATGGGAATGGCCTTTGCACGGATTTCTTTTAATCTACACACTTCAGAATTGGGGGTGCGCCTGGGATCTAGTCGACCTATGAGTTGTAGGTCTCCATTTTCTTGTCGTTAGCTTCTATCTTCTTTTCGCCTGATTCAATCCTTTTTGTGAGGTACTCGAGCATCATCATAATAGCGGGGTTGGATGCTGACCGGTCGTTGCTCGACCTCTCCGGTGCCTATTCGACTCGAGGAGTCGTTTCCAGCGCTGTTTTACTTGGAGTTTTTTTATGGCTTTCCAACTAAGCAATCACCAACTGCTGTGCCTGCAACATTTCAAAAATTACGTGAAGGCTAACCTCTATTTCCTCCCGAGCTGGAGTTTTTTGAGCCTCCTGTTCGTTTTCTCGGCGTATACCCTCGTCAATGTGGGAATTTATATCGACGTGTTGGGCGTTGCACGAGCCCACGTCCACGGGAATCGGCTCTGGTGCGCCCTCAGGGTTTCGAAGTGGTACAACGGCGCCTGAAACAGCTACACCATATCTCTGTGGTCCTCAGAGCGATTTTTTTCATGTGCACTTATTGAGTTAGACATTTTGACCTAAAGTGTGAAGAATGACTTGTGCTTTTCAGTAAACCAACACTAAATCAATCACTATTATTTTTAGCCTCACGGTAGGCGCTAAACTATTTAACTTGAAAGTGGTAATTACAATTAAATTTGATATTCTGGTTCTAAAAATACGTGATTTATTTTAATACTAGTTGTTAGGCAAGAGATGCTAAGTGTGAGTAGGGGAAATAGGATAAGAGTAAAAGAAAGTAGATCTGTACAAACAAAGCTGCCCTAGGTCGGGGTCTCGAGATGGTCGAGATACGGCCTCGAGGTCGAGGTACGGTGTTAGCAGCGGGTGATCGCTGGAGATCTAAGCGTTCTAAGGGCCTCGAAGAGGGAGTATTATGATCAATGATGAGTAATAAATAGAAGAACAATCAATGAAACACAATAAATGTAAGTAATAAAGCAATACTGAGACAATAGAGCATGTTTGAGTTAGAGAGTAGAGAATGTTCTTATTCCTTCTATTGAATATCATATGTGCAAGAAATGATAAGGATCCTCTTTATATAGGAGGGGGAATCCCAACATAGTACATGTGCATTTATTACAAAGATGTACGACTGGTACAACCATTTAATGTCACGGTACGGACTCGTACTATTATTGCAGACCTAGTCAACTTCTAAGCATGTGCCCTCCAAGAGTTTCCCGCTTGTCCATGATAGCCACCGATTTACACTGCCCTGATGTCGAGCATAGGGAACCCTCTGGGTCGATCCTGGAGCTGAGCTTCGAGCCTTTTGAAGACGGGCAATGGGATGCAACAATAATCATACAATCGGTCTCTCCGGTTTTATCCGTATACATCTATAGTGGCTCATAAACTACCTACCAATCCAATGTGTCCTCATGTAAAGCAAAAGCTCATAAAAGTCAAGCCAGACATGAGTCTCAAAATTAAAGAAGATGTCACGAAATAGATCAAAGTTAAGGGTCTCAGATTGGTCGAATATCCAACTTTGTTTGCTAACATTGTGCCAGTTCCGAAGAAGGATGGGAAAGTTAGAGTATGTGTCGACTATCGGGACTTAAAAAGAGCAAGTCCCAAAGATGATTTCCCGTTATCCAATATACACATACTGATCGACAACTTTGTCAAGCATGAACTCAAATCCTTTGTGGATTGCTTCGCGAGATATCAACAGATCTAGATGGATGAAGAAGATGGCGAAAGACAACCTTTATTACACCATGGGGAGTATATTGTTATAAAATGATGCCATTAGGAATGAAGAATGTTGGGGCTACTTATATGAGAGCCATTTTCCACGACATGATACACAAGTAGATAAAGGTATATGTGGACTACATCATAATCAAATCCAAGAAGGGTACAAATCACATAGCAGACTTGAGAAAGTTCTTTGATCAGCTTCGAAGGTATAATTTGAAGCTAAATACCGCAAAATGTGCCTTTGGAGTACCTGCTAGAAAGCTGTTAGGATTCATCATCAGCCACTGACGAATTGAGCTTGATCCATCAAAGGTCAAGGCTATCCAGGGTTTACCACCTCCAAAGAACAAGAAAGATGTGATGAGTTTCTTGGGGCTTCTCAATTACATCAGCCACTTCATAGCACAATCGATCGTGATCTTTGAGCCAATTTTCAAAATGTTAAAGAAGGATGCCGCAACAAGTTAGACTGAAGAATGCTAGAAAGCTTTTGACAAAATCAAGGAATATTTGTCAACACCACCAGTACTGGTCCCGCCGGAACCTAGTTGACCTCTACTACTATATCTGTCCATACTAGATGGGGCTTTCGGTTGCGTCTTGGGACAACACGATGAGACGGGAAGGAAAAAGCAGACCATATACTATCTGAGTAAGAAATGCATACCCTATGAAGCACGTTACTCTTTGCTGGAACGCACCGGATGTGCCCTCACATGGATAGCTCGGAAATTGAGGCACTACTTGTGTGCCTATACCAAATATCTCATATCAAGTATGGATCCTCTGAAATAAATTTTCCAGAAGCCCATACCTATAGGGAAGCTGGAAAAATGGTAGAAGGCGTACAAGAGACAGGCATTAGTAGATCATCTTGCAAAACTATGGGAGGAGAATACGAACCACTAAAAATGTATTTTCCCGATGAAGAAATATCATTTGTAGGAGAGATCTCGCGCAAACCTATGATGGTTGGAAAATGTTTTTCGATGGGACCGAAAAGTTCAAAAGAGTGGGTGTCATAGCCGTTTTGGTGTCAGTGATAGGTCAACATTACCTGGTATCCGCAAAACATATATTCCCGTGGACCAACAATATGGCGGAATATGAGGCTTGTATCTTGGGGCTCAATTTGGCCATTGACATGAACATATAGGTATTGTTGGTAATTCGTTATTCAGACCTTCTGGTACATCAGGTTCTAGGAGAGTGCGCTACAAAGAATACCAAAATATTACCATATCTATATCTTTTGCAAGAGTTGATGAAGAGGTTAACAAAAATTATAGTTCAAACATGTTCCAAGAATCCTGAATGAGTTCGCAGACGCATTGGCCACCTTGTCTTCCATGATACAACACCCAGACAAGAATTTAATCGACCCTATTCCAGTAAGGATCCATAATCATCCAGCTTATTACGCTCACATAGAAGAAGAAATGAATGGGAATTCGTGGTTCCATGATATCAAGGAATACTTGGAAAAAGGAAAATACCTGAAGCATGCAAATCATACTCAGAAATGCACAATCCGATGATTACCCAACCATTTCTTTCAAAGTGGATGAATTATGTACAGAAGGACTCCCAACCTAGTATTGTTACGGTGTGTTGACGCCAAGGAAGCTTCCAAACTGCTCGTAGAGATACATGCTGGAACCTGCGGACCATAAACGAACGATTTCGTTCCAACCAAGAAAATATTTAAAGCAGGATATTTTTGGATGACTATGGAAACACACTGCATCGGGTATTTCAAAATGTTTCATCAGTGCCAAATACATGCAGATATGATAATGGTGCCATGAAATGAACTCAATGCAACAAGTGCACCTTTGCCTTTTGCCGCTTGGGGAATGGATGCCATCGATTCGATACGAGCCTGCCACTTCAAACGGGCACATGTTCATTTTGGTGGCCATAGACTACTTCACAAAATGGGTAGAGGTTGCATCTTACAACCCTGTAACCAAGAAAGTCGTCACAGATTTTGTCAGGGATCGTATTTTTTGCCGATTCGGGGTGCCAGAATCCATCATCACCGACAATGCCGCCAATCTCAACAATGACCTAATGAAGTCTATGGGTGAAACCTTCAAGATCAAATATAAGAATGCCACAGCATACATACCTCAAATGAACGGAGCCGTGGAGGCCGCCAACAAGAACATCAAGAAACTATTGAGAAAGATGGTAGAAAACCACAAGCAATGGCACAAGAAATTACCATTCGCCTTATTAGGTATCGTACCACAGTCCGCACATCAACTAGGGCAACACCCTACCTGTTGGTCTACGGTACTGAAGCTGTGGATACCGCCGAGGTCAAAATTCCTTCTTTAAGAAAAATACAACAAGCTGAACTTAGTGATGCAGAATGGAGAAGAAGTCGCTACGAACAACTAGCTCTTATTGACGGGAAAAGAATGAATGCGGTATGCCAAGGTCAACTTTATCAGAACTGAATGTCCAGAGCTTTCAACAAAAGGGTCAGACCTAGATAGTTCACATCGGGGCAGCTGGTGCTGAAGAGGATCATCCCACATCAAAATGAAGCCAAAGGGAAATTTTCATTCAATTGACAAGGGCCCTACATAGTTCACAGAGTACTAATAGGAAAAGCGCTCATACTTGCACAAATAGACCGAAAAATTTGGCCAAAGCCCATCAACTCAGATGCAGTCAAGAGATACTGTGTTTAGAATGTTTGCATTTCTGCATCTTATGTAACTAAACTATGCTTGACCTGATTCCCGTTTAAGAAGGGATACATAGGCAGCCCTATGGGTTCGGTCACAACTCAATAAAATCTTCATTTTTACCATGGTCAGAAACTGGGGTAGAATTTTTAGGAGGACCCTCAAAATTCCGGAGCAAGTCCATCCAACTTCGTCGTATGTAGAATGGTCAAAGAATCGTCTATTAAACTGCGGCAGAATTTTGAGAAGGACCCTCAAAATTCTAATGCAAGGAAGTCGCAATGTCCCTAAAAGTATTAAAGTCATTGGTTCATCTAATTTGCTTGATATTGCATACTACCATGTTTTAAACAACTAAATTCACCAAATGCACGTATATTTTCTCGAAAACATTATTGTTATGAAAAACAAGATGTTATACATGGTACCTTGACCAAAATCTAGATACAGAGCAAAGCAAAGTAAAGAAAGTAGGAGAAGGCACGAAGCAAACATATCCGCAAAACTCAAAAAATTTCTTTGGATGCGGGAACACGGAATATTCGCAAATACGTACCCACGTCAAAATCACTATCTTCATAACGACAAAGGTCCCAAATGCATACACGTCTCCAGCTAAGAAATGCTCTACTATCACTCGTTGTCTTTTCTTTGCATGAGGATAAGCATTGCCTCCTTAATTGCATAAGGCTAAGCATTGCCTTTCCTTGTATGAGACTAAGCATTGTCTTCTATTTTGCATAAGGCTAAGCCCTGCCTCCTCAATTGCATAAGGCTAAGCATTGCCTTCAATTGCTTGAGACTAAGCCCTGTCTCTTTTTTGCATAAGGCTAAGCTATGTCTTTCCTTACATGAGACTAAGCCCTGTCTCCCTTTCTCGCATGAGGCTAAGCATTGCCTCTCTAATTGCATAAGGCCGAGCTCTGCCTTTTCTTGCCTAATTCCAAATGCTATGCTACTTGAAATCTAGCACTATTTTCTATTTTTGTCGGGGCTAAGCTCTGCCCCCAATCTTACACAAGACTAAGCCCTGTCTTGCTTAGCTTCGCATATCACCAAGCATTATGTATTTGCATTTCATTGGCTGAAACATCGCCATTTTGTCCGAAAGCGGCATAGTCCGAATGCATCATCCTCATAGGGGGAAGACACCATTTCATGGCATGATGATCCCTCAATATAGCACATCATTATTCAAAGGCGTCATAGTTCAGAGGCATCATTTTCATGGCCCGAGAACATCATTTCATGGCCTTCGAATCCATTATCACACGATTCATGGCCCAGGACATCATGGTCTAAGGACATCATCCTCGTCGTCCAAAGACAGCTTCCATAGTCCAAAGGGAGTTTTGATCATGTTTAAATTATCGCAATAATCCTATATATACTTACATGCATTGCATTTATGTTTTGCACGTAAACCAGGAGGTAACCGTTCTTTTAACAGGAGAAATCTTCGCTCCGTTTTCCGTTTGATGCTCAACTCTTGAAGCTACCTCAAATACAACCAACCACCGCCCGTTACCCACTACCACTTGATAACCGTTCAAATACTTACCCATAAATGTTCTGAGATACATCCATTCACTGTTGGATCCAGAACTACACACGTCCTGATTCCCGTAACACCACAGATATGTATGAAACTTAGGAACCAGGGTTTGACTTCGTCTTTTCGAATCACCCACATCCAGTCAAAATCGGTCATCATTTCTTTACCCTACAACTCTTTCATCATTCCTGGTTAAAGAGGGGCAGTTGTTAATACCAATTTTTTCCCTGATATTTTTAAAGTGATATATATATATATATATATTCAGTTTATATTTACGTTCCCTAAAAAGCTAGGGTTTACAGATCTCTTAAACTGATTTTTAGACTGATTTGTACATTTATTTTCCTTGTTTGTTGCTTAAATTACCTGGTCTACTATTCGATTTAACTACTATATAAACCCCTCCCCCATTCCCTCTTAGAAAGACTTCAATCACTAAATTTTAACTAAAATACTAAGGCTTTACTCTGTGTTTATTTACCTTCTTATTCTATTTTGGCTTTTGGCCGGCTAAAACCCAAGGCCACCGAATTCCCTACTTTCTGACCTATCTTGGGTGTGAGCACTGCCCTGGGTTCTTGAAAACGTTGGGAACTTGACGCATATGAGATTCTGGATTTCGATTGTTGTTCTTTTCTTGTTTGTTAAGAAATAACTGGTTAGTTCTCAACCTTCACAATGTTTATACCATTATGTTCTAATTAGCATATCTATGTTCTCTGAAATTGCATGACTTGATATAATTCCATGACTTTCTTCATGGGTAATTCTGCCTATAGCACGAACTTCTCTCGTAGTGTCTCACGCTTAAACTGTTAACCCTAAAAATGTCTTTGCATCCAACATAGGCAATATGGCCAGTTTGAAGCATGTTAAGTTTAATGTTATCGATAATTTGAGTGTTTGCCTTGATTATATAGCCTAATCCATGTTTCCTTCCTGATTCTAATAGTGATTAACTTATGTTATTAGTATTCCCTAATCTCTTAAAACCTTCACTCCAGTTGTAATTTGTTCCTAAGAATACGTTTGCCACTTAGTGTGTTCTTGCCTTACCCAATTCTGTACCCCTAAAAACTGGTTATCCTTTAGACTAGCCTTTCTTAACTGGGGCCCCCAATTATATCTGATTTTTTTTACTTCATCGAGTATAAGTTGTACTGTTAATCCCAAGGTTAAGCCTTGAGGTTGAACTTGTTAATTTAGTGTTAATTAGCTGACCTGATGTTCCTTTGTTTATCAGTGTGTAACAAATATACCCCGCCGCAATGTGTTAAATGAAAACTTGCAACATTAACTTGTTTTCCTGAATTCATGCACCCTTTGTGTTGACATGTTCATTATGTGATCATTTTGTCGTGTTTGCAAATGCACTTTTCCAAACCTTATTACTTTACTAATATTTTCATTGGTTGCTTCCCTATTCTAAACCTATAATTCTTGGACGGTTGAAAGCCACGTCCCCCTAAAGCTTCTCTATTAACCTCTCTAGCGTGAGCACTGCTTGGGGTCCATTTTGAGACCCTTGTGAACTCTGTCACACTAGGGCATGAGGTTCTTTGGCCACTTTGTCGTGATTACTCGATCTTGCCATTCTTTCTACCTATTGGATTGTGTAAATGACTATTTCCTGGATCCTTTGATCAATTATGGTTGTGGGGTTCGTCCAAGTTTTGTTGTGGCTTCTAGGTTATGCTAAAATCTGTGTGGAGACGAAATTGATGGTCTGGATGGGCTGGGTACACTTTGGGCCTGCCTTAGGCCCACTATAGTTATTTTGTAACATTATGTAATTTTATTTAGTACTGGGCCTGTAATAATTCTGTAATAACAGTTGGGGTATTAGTCAAATTGGGAAATAGGTCTATTTTAAAGTTTGCATGAAATGGTATAAAATCTTGCCTATAGGATCTGAGTGTTTAATTTTTTTCAACATGCTCTATGTGTTTGTTAGATAACCCGGGAAATGAATAATCTCACGTGATGCATGTTCATTTTTCCCACACATATTTAACTGCCTATTATGCTGCAACACAGTAATTATTTGTTCAAATTGCTTCATATTAAATATCATGCCTTTAGGATTACATTGAGTTATAAATAGGTACTCTTCACAATATTCGCGTAGATATCATGCCTATAGGATATAATTAACTATTGTTATTGTTATTCCCATCATATTCCTTGCCTAGAAAGCATGACCATAGGAATGGAACGATAAAGAATCAGTTGCCCATGTTTAGAAGTTCTGCCTATAGGATCCCATTGCTCGCCAAAAAGTATGCTGAAAAAATCAAACACTGGTATTTTGAACTATCAACTGTTTTATTGCCTTATTTCGCATACAAGTTAGAAAGAGTACCTATAGGGTTTGTAATGCTCACAATCTACAAATTCGTTGTTTTAAGACAAGTAACACTGCCTGTATTTTTTAAATTCAGAATCAGATAGAAGTCGTGAGTATATGATTTAAAGACTCTATTTTGTATTAATTCTGGAATTTGTCACTTGCCTAATAAGTACAAACCTGATTGCGTGCCTTTGTTTCTTATATGTGGAGGCCAACTTGAGCCATATACTGCCTTATGTGTAGTCCTACATGTTTTTGAATGTCGCTTAGATTTATCATTTTGAGCAGCCTAAGTTAAGTCTTGAACCATCCAAAATAGAGGTCCAAATGCCTTATGGGTCATAGGCATGGGACGGGTAGTGCACGCATAAGGCACAATTTAGAATCAACTAGTGCGCTTTAGATATAAACTTCAAGATAGTAATCAGGTAGCAGGAGATGATAGTCTGTCCTCGCTGAATAATAGGAGTAACACCCCATATCGAGGGAGTTACGAAATATTATTTATGTTGCGCAGGGTGATCCTTTAGGCTAAAAAACATAGGACACCCCGCCCTCATCTTATATTCAAATCAATTATTTGGACTTTTGATAATAACTGCCCAAACTTCTTATTTTCTCTCTATTTGTCTGACTAATTCATATTATTCGAGTTCTGCCAAGACCCACAGATGTGGACCTCGAAGAGTGCCTAACACTTTCTCTTCAAGGTAATTTAAGCCCTTACCCAATCCTTGGTGACGCAAACTGGTTAAACCAAAGTTATGTGCTCTAACGCATCTCAAACCCGTTAGGTGACAACTCTCTCTTTTAACGCCTCTTTAAAAGAGTTGTCACGCGTCGAAACCCGATATCGCAAAAAAAAAGAAGGGCGCGACAGTTGTCTTACGTTGAAGAGGTCCAATTTCCTTTATGCGACTTTTATGGCCCCGCTGTGTGCTTTTATGAAAGAATACACCAACATGGCGAATTAATCGATGGAATTTGGTGGCAGGTTGTGATACCAAATCATTTCTCCCTTCGACAGGGTCTCTCTGAATTTTTTCAACAACACAAACTTGATCTCGTCGTCCTCCAAATCATTAACCTTAATAGCGCAAATGTAAGAGGTAACATGCTCATTAGGGTCAGTGGTCCCGTTATATTTGGGTATGTCAGGAATACAAAACTTCTTTGGCATGGGCTTCGGAGCCGCACTCGGAGGAAAGGGTTTTTGCACAAACTTCTTCTAATCCATTCCTTTCAATATTGGCGGTGCCCCTGGTATCTTATCAACTAGGAGTTGTAAGTCTCCACCTTTTTATCACTAGCTTCGATTTTCTTCTCTCCTGATTCAATCTCTTGCTGAGCTCCTCGAGTATTTATAATATAGGGGGATCGGTTCCCGATGTGTTATCACCCGATATTTCCAGTACTGGATCTTTACAGCGGGTAATCCCTGGCTCGACTCTATTTGGAGCTCTGTGCTGATTTTATAACTGAGAAATTGCGGCTTGTTGAGCCTGAAGCATTTCGAATATAACTTGGAAATTGACTCCTTTGTCTCCTCTTCCATGTGTACCTCGACCATCATATTGGCCTTCACTGTGTTTACTCCCATAGAGATCTATGCCTAAGTCCGCATTCAGAGCAACGTGCGAACTGACGTCAACTGGGTTGATGGGCGGTATTCCTCCGAGATTAGCATGTGGCACCCGATCCCTGGAGCAATCACATTTTCCTTTCCCCCGTGAAGTCTAAGGCCATTGTCACCGTGTGTTGATGCTTTGTGTGAGTATAACATGTTTCAGCATGAAAGCGAAAATTCTTGACAAGAACAAGTGTAAAATAATGTGTTTTACCAGAATCAGTACTGAATAATCACTATTATCCTTAGCCCCACAGTGGGCGCCAAACTGTTTACCATAAAATTAAAGTAACAATTAAACTTTTATTGTGATTTTAAGGATACGCGATCTAATTCATTACCAAATGATAAAAAATGAATTAAATGAATAAATTGATAGTAAAATAAATTGAACCATTTCTCTGCAGTACTTTCGACCTCGATTCAAGATGGTCTCAAGATCAAGTAATAAGAACAGTAATGAACAAAATGGATAACAAGTGAAAATAGGGAGCAACGTGTATATTCTTTATCAGTGAATGATGATGTCTTACAAATGAATGGGGTCCCTATTTGAATAGTAGAGCAATCCTAAATAAGGTACAATTCTAATAACGGAAATAAAACCCATGATTGGTGTCAATAACCGCCTGATTCGATCTGTTCCGGGATTTTCGCCGAGAAGTTCGGTTGGTTGCTAATATCTCGTCATTCCATTATTATGCCTTACTCGAAGTAGGTCATGCTCGGTCTCAATCTTCAGCGAGAACTTTGATCTTCACGTTCCATACTCTGCCATGGAGCTCGAGCTAGGTCCATTACGAGCTTACTGTCGAGGCAGTTCCTCGTGTCTATAAAATCGGACATACCCGATTTTGACCGTATACATAGGTAGAGGCTCAAGCATTCAAAAACGTCTGGGAGAAAGAAGTCATTGACTTCATCTAGGACCACATAATATGTCGATTTGGGATACCAGCCTGTCACACACCAAACACGAAGAGACGTGGCCGGCACTTAGTGCCATACTCGGCCCGAGCGTGCCACTCTATAACTGTGAACTCTAGTGGGGTAACCCTCAACTTAGACTGATGAGACCATATTCTGAATCTTCTGAAAATAACGCCTATATCATATATGGGGTAAACATACCCAAAAGATGATTTATGTAACTATGCAGGCTGACGAAGCCACTATGAACACCTACTGATATATAAAATATACAGGACTCGTTTACCCATCAAATCTGTATATATATAAAAATTATACCCAAAAGCTGATATATGTAACTATGCAGGTTGACGAAGCCGCTATGAACACCTACTGACGTACAAAATATACAGGGCCTCGACCTACCCATCAAATCTGTATATATATAAAAGTGGACTCCAAGGTCTAGACCTAGTAACTCTGAGGAAGTGGAGCTTCTCAACCAAGCTGATGTTTGACTCTGTCTACTGGGAGGGTCTGTCCAACTTTCAATGAAGACCTACAGGCATGAAATGCAGCATCCCCCGCAAAAGGGACGACGATACGAAATAATGTGCTGAGTATGTAAGGTAACAAAACAACTGAAAGCTGAAACTGAACTGATAATATAATAACTGAAAGTAACTGGGAGTCAGAGATAATCTGAAGATATGTTTACCTCAATATAGTAAGTAAAATAGTTGTCCAGCCTTATAAGGCTCGCTCATTGGCGCTCATCCATACTAGGCTCTGTATCTCGGCCATTCTGCGATCGCTCGTAGGCGCTCGGCCACAGTAGGCTCGGTATATAACTCACCATGGGATCAGAGGTTGCCCAATAGGGGCTTGCCCATCTATTATAGCTCGTTGGTGGTAAAAATATAGTAAGATATATATATATATATATATATATACATATACACTCTTTCTTCTCCTGGCTGACATAAGATAAAACTAAACTAATATGAAGTTCCGATAAGGGAGAACGTTGTAACTTATGAGACTAGAAAAATTTACATAAATTCAGGAATATGAACTTTTCTTTATGTATCATTATCAAACACATGTAGTTAGATGATCATTCCAAAATAAAATAAAGGTTTAGCGTTAAAATACCTTAACTCTGTTGAGTCCTTAATATATTCCAAGCAATTCTTTAAACAACTCAACTCAATCTACCACAACATAAGGAGATTCAAAATCAGTGTTGAGTAAAGGCTAAGTTCGAAACATTAACTAGTAGCTCGTTTACGAAAATTTGGGCAGCATTTTCCCTGTAACAAGGCCCTCCGCCAATACCACATATCAACAAGACCAAGAACAAAACAATAACAACATGTATGCATCATTTTCAAACCTTATCGTCATCACAATATATCACAAAACAGCCACACACCCTAATCACTTCATACATAAAACGACAACAAAAGTATTGCCAAACCACATAAAAATGTAATAACGAATGACCAGACAACCATTCCCTTGTTATGTGGTGTTTATACACGCCTTTTATCCTCCAAAACTCTATAAAACATCATCAAAATAGAAATCCCAAAAGTAACACGAAACAACCCACAAAACAGTCCACTACAAGTGGAATAACTCGAACTCACGGCTTCCGATCACCGTCCCGTGAGTTCTAACTATTAGAAACCGAATTTATCAACCTTCCTTGATATTTAAAGATTAAATAAAGAAAGTATATGTTTTCTTAATTATAAAATACCTTCCAAAACTCAAACTACAAAGAAAAAGAGAGGTGATATAGCGATACTTACGTCGTAGGGATCGTTCTAGTGTTATCGCTTCTTGATTTCATAACCGGGATGTTAATATTCTTGGAGACCCTAGTGGACAGCTTGAGGATAAGCTTAGGGGTCTTATTCTGGTCGTGGAATGTGTAAATGTGAAGAAAGAGACGATATAAGGCTTATATATACCCATGCTTGAAATGCTAGCTTGGCACCCTATTATTGGCTCTTCTCCAGACACTTATATCTTCTTATCCGGATGTCGTATGAATAAACGGTTAAAAGAGTTAGATATACATTCCAAAACCTAATATTTGATATATAATATGTCCCAAAAATACTTCATATAACACACGAAATATATTGCTCAAAAAGCTTTAGTGACACACCTACTTGTCACCTATGTAGTCTGCGCAGTCTCGCGAAACTGCAAATTTCTCTCTACTCCTTTGTCGTATCGATGAACGGTTTAATGTGTTAGAAAATAGACTCGTGGATATTCAATTTGGTAGGTAGATAATCCCCTATTTGAAATTATATTGGCAGAAAAGTTCAGTTATAGTTAACCTAAATTTTAGCATATTTATGAATGTAACTTGTGATGATCTTTGCCAACTTTTGTTCCACAACTCACTTGACTTCAAAACATAACACACGACTATCATAAGACAAAAATAACTCATAAATTAACCTCCTTATAATTTTGAGAACCGTAGTCTCACACCAAAAGTACATGTTATCACATTCCCAACTTGTCGGCTTTCGATGGAACTTATTTCCTTAAATTGATTTAGCTTCTAAGCCTTCCAACCCCTTGGTACTTGAAGTCCATGATCTTAAATATTTTTAAAATCCAAGGTAAAATGATAACTTACTTTATATACTTCCAAAGATGATCTCAGTTCTGAGCTTACATCAATTGACTTACGACGTACTTTTGCGTACGAAAACATGGGGTGTAACATCATTCCTCCCTTTGGAACATTCTTCCTCGAATGTTGACTAATGTACTTATTTTTCTCCTAACCCATAGTTGTTACGAATATTTTCATATTGTCCTTTCCATCTAGGCAACTGTGCAAAGAACAAATTCGAAGGCTAGGGCATTTCTCCCTTTTAGGCCTCTTTCTCACGCCACGACTTGTTGTCGGTATTCTTCCAATCTCGTAGGTATTGTGACCTTCTTTCATGAATCATGTACGACTTTGTCCTTGTATGTGCATCTATGCGACTCTTATCTCCTACTTCCTCCAAATTTTAGCCAATCTATAGGCCTTACTTTGTGAATATATATATAGAACTATGGCAAGTTGTCCCTCTAGGCATCTAGAGGTTTACTGAAGTCCTTTGCTTTGTACTTTGTCGAACTTATGAGTATTTCTATATCTTATTTCATAGCCACACATATCTATTCTTATGGCTTTACTACATCTAGGTAGGTCATACTATACCATAACATACTTTGATTTTTTATTACCGAGGTCTGCTACCAAACTCAAAGTTACTCTCTCTTTGCTTGTCCTATATGTATAAATCTAAGCCCTTTAATTCTTTCTCATTACTATTCATCTTAAGAATGACAAACAAATCTCATCTCGTCCTTTAGAAATTTTATCCAACTATTTTTTATTCACCTTAATGTTGATCTTTAATCTACCATTGATAACTTGAAACTCTTACGTAATATATTGTCACTAGGGCTCACGTCTCATCGGGGAACATCTGGAGTTATTTTCTTGATCCACTTAGGGTCAATACTGTGATGACCCAAAAAGGGGTCATCTTATGTGAATCTAATTTTGACTGTGTTTCGAGGCCCCGAAAGCCTCCGTTGATCTCACCTCAATGTGCGTGCACAGCCCGGGCGCATATCCGGTAAGCCTTTATGTGAAAACTTGATAAACAATTGACTTCATGTTAATTAATTGAATAAAGTTGACTTTGGTCAACATTTTTGGTAAACGGACCCGGACCAGTGATCTGACGATCCCGGAAGGTCTGTAGGAAAATATGGGACTTGGGCGTATGCCCGAAATCCAATTCCGAGGACCCAAGTCCGAGAAATGAATTTTTAAAGAAAATGTTTTATGAAAATATTAAAGGCTTATGAAAATGAACCTTGATGTGAAACCTGTGCTGCCGGGCCCGTATTATGGTTTTGGAGCCCGGAGTAGGTTCAATATATATTATTTAAGTTATCTGAGAAATTTGGTAAGAAACGGACTTGATTTGACGGGTTTCGGATCAAAATGTGAAAATTGGAGTTAATGAAGTTTTGAGGATTTTCATAGAACTTGAAATTTGGCTTCAAATGTGATTTCATGTTACCAAAGTCCGAATGGAATTCTGAGTCCGGAACAGTTCCGTATGTCATTTATGACTTGTCTGCAAAATTTGAAGTCATTCCGAGTAGTATAGGCCGGTTCGGCGCATTGAAATGAATTCTAGAACTCTAAGTTCAAAGTGTTGCTTCAATTTGGTTTTGGGGTCAAATTCTGAGTTTCGTTGTTGTTTTTCTCGTTCCGAAAGTTCGAGCGAGTCCGTATCATAAATACAGACTTGCCGGTGCTTTTGGGCGGGGTCCCGAGGGGCTCGGGTGAGTTTTGGACCCCCGGGAGCTAAGTTGGAAAAACCATAATTTTCTGTATCTGGTTTCCTCTTCGCGTTCGCGGGAGGGTGGCCGCGTTTGTGAAGAAGGAATTGGGCAGGGGCTATGGATGCTCTACGCGTTCGCGTTCCCCAGCCCGCGTTCGCGATGGGTTGGGCCCCTTGGCCTTCGAGTTCGCACCCCTCCAGCAGCGTTCGCGAAGGTCTAGCCCAGCTAGCCTCCGCTTTCGTGGGCCCTCCGTCGCGTTCGCATAGGGTCCATCAAATTGGGCCGGCCCAGCTATCATTTGTCTTTGCATTCACACCCATCCAACCGCATTCGTGAAGGTCTAGCCTAGCTAGCCTCCGCGTTCACGGGCTCTCTCTCGCGTTCGCATAGAAGGGCCTCCTGAGGCCTGGGCCATTGGCCTTCGCGGACGCAATGCCCCTGTCGCGTTCGCGATGAAGGGACACCTGGGCAGGGTAGTTTATATACGGGATTTAAGTTATTCTTTCCATTTCAATCTTCTTCCTTGTGTTATTTGAGAGCTTCCAAGAGGGCCTTCAACCTAGTACTTGAGGTAAGTAAATTCCCTATTTAACACTAGTTTCAAACATTAATTCCTAGTTAAATTCCCTACTAAATTATAAAAAATCATGGAATTAGGTAGTACTTTTAGGATTCTTGAGGACTTTGTGATTTTCCATTTTTAGGCCATGAATTCAAGTAGAAATCACACATTAATAATCCTTAGGCTATGGGTGAGTGATCCCTTCGAGAATTTTCGGAATTTGATCATGCGGGACCGGGGTTGGAATTTTGGAATTCTTCAAGAATAGTGATTTTAGTAAATAACTAGGGTAATTTCCCGCATTGTGCATGCATTGATGTTATTGTATACCTTTTGGCTAGTTGCGAGTCCTCGGGTGTAGATATCGGAGTTTCGGGCGCAATTGTGGTCCGATAGGTAGATTTGACACAAGGTGAGTCTCCTTTCTAACCTTGTAAGAGGAAATTGTCCCCATAGGTTATGTATATGCTATGTGTAAGTTGTTTGGGGGCTACGTACGCGCCAAGTGACGAGAGCCCATATGTAGCGGTTATTATTGTTATGTCCGGGTAGTTAGGCCCACATCGTGCCTTGTATGCTTTCTCGTAATGCCTTATAAGCTTTTCTCGTAATGCCTTATATGTTTTCCTTGTAATGATTTATATGATTCATTGTGACGCCATATGTACTATGAAATTATGTTTTGCATAGTGTTATTCCTCAGAGGCTTTATGGAAAAAGTGTTGAATGGCAAGGAATTTGTTATGGAAAGTAAGTATTGTAAGATATTGGGATCGGGTCGTACGCCATGGCAGGTTTGAGAGTGATTATGTCTATATGGGATCGGGCCGTATGCCACGGCATAGTTGAAACGAAATTGTGAAATATATGGGATCGGGCCGTACGCCACGGCGATGTTGAAAGTAATTGAATATATATGGGATCGGGTCGTACGCCACGGCAGTGTTGAGAAGTAATTGTGATAAATATATGGGATCGGGCCGTACGCCACGGCAGAGTTGAGAAGTAATTGTGATAAATGTATGGGATCGGGTCGTACGCCACGACAGTGTTGAGAAATACTTGAGATAAATATGGGATCGGGCCGTACGCCACGGCGAGTTTAGAAGGTACCTTATGGGAGCGGGCCGTACGCCACGGCGGATCTAAGAATGTGTGATTATTGTTTCGTTCGGTGGTCTTACCCTTGAAAGTGCTTTATTGTTTATTTCAGTAATTGTTTGGATTTATGCTTTTGATATATATACTTGTTGCTTATTTCCCTGACATGCCTACTGTATTTCATTATATTCTATCATATGTTATTACTGCTGGACCTTAGTGAGTATCGAGTCGACCTCTCGTCACTACTTCTTCGAGTTTAGGCGGGATACTCACTGGGTACATATTTATTTAATATGTACTCATGCTGCACTTTCTTTTCTTTTCTGTACTTGACTGTACAGGTCCGGAGGCTGGTACGTCTGATTATCAGGCCGGTGCTAGATATTGATAGCGTGGTCATACTTCACGGTGAGCTGCTTTCCCGGCGACTTCCTAGCAGCACCCTGGAGTTCTTTTGTTATATTCTCTGTCCATTTCATTCAGACTGAGACTCCGTATATATTGTGGTCATTGTATATTTAGTAGTTGCACATGACACTCGTGACACTATTTCCTGGCACACACGCGTAGTGTATGTATATTTCGGGTTTGGGTTGTACAGGCATGCATATGCTTTATTTCCATGTCAAGCTATCATCATGTTTAACTGTTTAAAATTTGTAAATGTTGACTTGTTTAATTAGATGGGAAGGGTAACNTGTACAGGCATGCATATGCTTTATTTCCATGTCAAGCTATCATCATGTTTAACTGTTTAAAATTTTTAAATGTTGACTTTTTTCATTAGATGGGAAGGTAACACTCAGTGTAATTTGTGTTGGCTTGCCTAACCCCATCGTTGGGCGCCATCCCGACCCGGATTAAGATTTTGGGTCGTAACAAATACTATACTTAAATAACCGTATTTCATAGCATCCCAACGTGATTCACCTTATGGGGGTGTTCTAATTTCATGCAATTCATGAAATCCCTTCTCTTTGAATAACTACTCAATCGAAAACCTAAATGTCATCCTCTTACCATTTATCACAATTACACCCTTATTCTCCTACCAGGGCAGTATTCCATCTCTTCTAAATGATCATAGTCTTAAACTCCTCAGAGTTCATTCAGGCTATACAGAGGATTCTATAACCTACGGAAACCATCAGCTCTCTTATTTTGATGGGCTTAGTCCTTAGGCTTTGCCTACTCTCGTTATTTTGTCAATCACCTCTTTTTATCCTTACTCCTGTTGACCTAAAACCTTGTTTCTCTACCATACTTTAGCTTGCGGCCTACATATATATGTTTATACTACTCGCAACCTTCCTTTAACTTGCTAGCACCATAGAATTCTTTATGTTATTATGGAACCTCAAGTAAAACATCACGCCATCTCTAGCTCTTTTGTACTCTCTTAAATAGACCTCTCAATACCTGGAAACCATATAATATGCTAGTAACGAAACCACTATCATTTATGGATACCGAATCACGACGCTTCTAGCCCTCTATCTGAAGCCTAGAGTATTACCAAGCTTCTATACTTGAGTATCCCGTACCTTAATTACCTTTACCTTACTTACCTTTAAATATCATATTATATATCCTGTCTCTTTCACAACCTCCCTTCCACATAGGTGGAATTCACATCCACAACATGAAGCTCTATTATAATACTTGCACCATTAGTGCATACACGATCCGATGGAAGCTTCACAGTGACTTCTTATGAGGCTGCTATCTTCTAACTTGCTTGATAGTAGTGTTGTTATAGAATATGGTTGTTATACTATTTCTCTTGTACTTTTGATATTAAGATTGATTCCGCAATGTTCTAAATCCCGATTACTATACTCGTTGGGGTCTAATAATCAGACTCCTAATTCACTTAGCTGATGTAACTCTTTAGTTTCCTCTTCTATCTTAACCTTGAACTAAGCTTAAGCTATCTTCATATATGCGGCTAAGGGTATTAGTTATTACTTTAGCCTTTCATGGACGCTATGAAACATCCATGATTTAATCTTTTAGCAATTCAAGCTTTTGTCTGTGACATGGACTCAATTATTTCGTTTAACTTATACTGGAGTCTCCTATAGCTGTATCATTGTTAACATATATGCTACATGGATAACTCTCCGAATTCATAAGTGTGTTCATAATGTAACTAACTCTGGGTGATTGATCGAATAATCCCTTTCGCGCCTCCTCAGCCTTCTTTAAATAGTAAACAATTACTTTTCCTGGTCGTTATGCCACTTGTTGCTTGAATACTTCACTTATTTTAGTGTCCACTCCTATTGGAATTTCATGCAACTCATATGATATCAAATATTACTTTTGATCTTACTACCTGCTCATTGGTAACGATAGGTGCCACTTTCTTATGGAGTGCATGCAATGTTGTAGTGAGATTGTTGTTCCAAGATCATCTCTTCTTTAGGTCAATTTGCTTATGCTAAAGCCTTCTTCCTTATTTCCTCGGCTAGTCTTTGGTTGCATCACTTAGGGAAGACCGTCTAACTCATGTAAGGCTGGTAGCTTTTTACATTGTATACCCAACAAAAATGTTGATGTACTTACTCGCCTATAATTACCCTTACTTACCTACCTTTGAGCCCTTGTGCTCGTAGGGTTATATCTGAACTAAAATTTTGACTAGTCCCCAATGGAACTCTCTTTTATTTCTGTAACACTTATGATACCTTTAACTACCCCAACTCCTATTTGAATATTTCTCACAGATTACGATGTCATATCTGTGAGGCTGAATTTAATTTCTTGTGATTGGTTTAACTACGTTTATCTTGCATGATCTGTTGCTTTATCTGAGACCTCTTGTCTAGCCATAACCAGACTCTTCCTAGATAAATTAGTAACTTCTCGTAAGTCCATGATCATATCAATATTCTGTGTAACCTCTCTTGGGTTATGTCTTTTGTCTTAACTTGCCTTTCGCACTGACTTCTAATGTATCAAGTATTCATTCATAATTATTTATCAATAACATCCTGGTCGGGCACCTTTACTGTCTCTCCCTGACATCTTGCTTGACTAATGTTCTGGAGTCGTAACATATTTGTAGGATCTGAATAAATGAATCTCATTCCTTTTGACTTTTTATCGCATTATTTCTTTACTATTCCATAGCTACTTGAACTACATAACTCCAACTTAATACCATATCACACTGTCTTCCCCTCTTTAGGGGAGTATTATCATTTAATGCTATGAAAATTTACCTATATATGTTTTACCTCTTCATCTTTTGCGTATTTTCACGTCTTCACTGACTCTTACTCCCCTTGCGGTAACCCTTCTCTACCATGGATAACTGAATTTCTTACGCGCGAGGCTGATACCTAGTGTAACTGGCACACTTAGTTCCTTAAGCTTAACTCTTCTCACAGTGCTTGCTTTAGGGAAGCGCCTTCCTGAATGACCTTTAAAGGTTATTTTTCCGTTGTCCGTTCTATCATTGCCGAAACACAATCTCTAAAATTCTCACGATGATGACTATTATCTAATCATTCAGTCCCCAAATCATGTTCGATTTTATCTTTTTTACTAGCCCATACTAATTTTTATTACTTTCGGGGTCTAGCTTAGCTTGTTGATAATCACGTGGGAGTAACCAACTAATATTCTCTTATTGTCTCAAGGCCTGTCACCTCTTGTCTTTTCCTTCACTTGACCATAGACTATGTCATTCTACCATATTTTGATTTACCATTCTTACTCATTTATCATACCTTACTCATAATACTTCATTTACTATCTTCTTATTCTCCTTCTAATATTTTTGTGTATCACAATATTCTTAAAACCTTAACAAAATATTGTTTTACTTTTAGCTCCTCTAGCTCAATCCACCATTTTGGGTTACTCTAACCCAAGATGGAGCCTGATATTCCATCTTTCTCTTAAACTATATATGTTAGCTTCCATAGGGCATAACTGAGATGGGTGTGGCCAATTGGACGTACCTCTATTTCTGTTGAAGGTAACTTAAAAGTCTTATATTTCTCCGCCTGGATTGAAAATTTGGAAAATCTTCTTAATTTGGGAACCTCGTACCCTGCTTCACATTTCTTTTGTTATATGTTAAAACTTATAATTTTACATTCTACTACTCTCATGGCCTGGTATTCGCGAGGCATAGTAGATATTCTCGTCTTAGGGTCTTAAGTAGGAAATTCGCACATCTGCTATGCACGATCTGATAGGGCCTCAAACTGGGCCACATTGTCAAGAGATATATCTCTACTAGTGCCCTTACTTGCTGTTGTCTTAGCCCTCTGGCTAGCAGTAATTTTTCAAATTGCAAGCATCTCTATAATTAGCAAACATAAGTCTTGGCTCGAACTCTTATGACTCAGCTCTATAGACCTATTTGGATTTGATAGAAGGGTAATAGACCCTGAATACCTTGTAGCTTCCTATTTATATAATGTGGTGCACAACACATCTATAAAAAAGCTCTACCAGACATGGCTTGTAGACTCCCCATGACAGAACTGCTCTGATACCAAGTGTGTCACGCCCTAAACCTGAAGAGGCGTGGACGGCAACTGGTGCCATACTCGGCCCTAGTGTACCACTATGTAACTGTGAACTCTAGAGGGGTAACCCTCAACTTAGGCCGATAAGGCCATATTCTGAATCTTTTGGAAAAAAACGCCTCTCTTATCTATGGGGTAAGCATACCCAAAAGCTGATATATGTAACTATGTAGGCCGACGAAGTCGCTATGAACATCTACTTATATACAAAATATACATGACTCGTCTACAAGCCTCTAAAGATAACAGAATTGTTCCATGGTCGAGAAAGGGCCTTGACCTACCCATCAAATCTGTATATATATAAAAATGGACTCCAAGGTTTAGACTTGGTAACTCCGAGGAAGTGGAGCTTACCAACCTGTCACTACCCAAATTCCCAACCCTTAGGAATCGTGATGGCGCCTAACACCACACTTGCTAGGCAAGCCAATATTAGAATCCATTTGGCAATATTCCACAATTATAAAACTGAAACATAATATCTTAATTTAAAACAAATTTTTCAACTGTCATAACTTTCATAAACTCCCAACATTCTCTGAGTTATCATAATTTCCACGATCTCAATAGTCATACTGTCAAAAATCACAAAACCACATAAATATTAAACCACTATGTGAAAAGAGCTACGAACTTGATTGAAAAATAAACTTTATCACTACCCCAGGGTCTAGTGTCAGAAATCCACAAACGACTAAGAATACTACAAAAAAAGTTTGAAAGAAGGAAGTGAACTGTTTTGAATAAATGTAAAACAATATGTATCATAAATAAGAAGACTCTCGGATATCTGCGAACGCCGACAGATGTATCTCGTGTCTCCAAACGTGATCAGGTGGTCAACTAGAATCTGCTACTGATGGAATGCGTCCAGATCTGTGCAAAAAGAGCAAAAAGTGTAGCATCAGTACAACTGACTCCATGTAATGAGTAAGTGCCCAGCCTAACCCCGGCGAAGTAGTGACGCGGCTAGGTCAGGCTTCACAATATATATAGTATGTAACAACAAATAATATTAAAACTGGAAGAGAACTAGACAGGAAACTAATAAAAACTGTAATGAAATGAAATACTCAGCTATAACCCATTTCACCAAAACCTTTCCACACTTTCGTTCTTCTATTCTAAGTAAAACATTATTTAGGAATTTAAAGAATAACAAAATCACTGTCGCAACCTTTTCACACTTTTACTTCTTCTTTTCAGTAGACGTCAATAACAATATCAAAATCGTTGTGAATATCATCATTCTCCCTTATTCCTCCTTGTTGCGGCGTGCAACCCGCTCCCACCTGTCCTCCCTTATTACTCCTCCCTAACCTACCTCCCTTATTTCTCCTGTTGCGGCGTGAAACCCGATCCCACCTGTCCTCCCTTGTTGCTCCTTGTTGCGGCATGCAACCCGCTCCCACCAGACATATCATATTACATTAATTTCAAACTTTCACAAGTCAGGCCAATCCTATCATAACACTTTCATTTTCAATATATATAACTGATAAACTACGTTTATCTCACAACTTTACCAATACCTCAAAATTGGGAAACCAACAGTAGTATCACAGTATAAGCATTTATTCCATTACCATAATCAATTTCCATGTGTCGCAACCAGATTTATATCATAAAGGAGTTAATTCAATAGCCAATACTCTTTCCAACACATATAAAGATGACCACTAACAACTTCAACAAGTCAAATAGGCAATAAAACAGAATAAACATAGAACAGTTAAGACAATAGGCAATTAAACAGAATAAACATAGAAGACAATAGGCAATTAAACAGAATAAACATAGAACAAATAAGACAATAGGAAATTAAGTGGGACCACGGGAAAAAGGATCATGCTTAACAGGGACTTGGGTGATGGATAGGTACTCGTCACCACACCTATACATCACACATATGCAATCCACATAGAAAACAAGGGGGAGTCATATTCCCTCAAGCTAAGGTTATGCCAAACACTTACCTCGAATGCCAGGAACTCAGTTCAAGCCTCAATCACTGCCTTACCCCTTGATTCCAACACCAATATGCTCGTATTTAATCACAAGTTACTTAATTATATCAATATATGCTAATTGAATGAAGTCTAATGCATGGAAAGGAGTTTTCATGAGTTTTTCCCAAAATTCAAAAATTGATGCCGCGCCCACCTGGTCCAAATCTGAAGTCCGGACCGAAACCTGATTACCCGTTCACCCCCGAGCCCGGGTGTATGTTTGGTTTTGGAATCCGACCCCAAGTGATGTCTAAATTCCCAAATTTCCATGTTTTCCCCAAAATTCCAGATTTTCCCATGAAAATCTTTTATTTTAAGATGAAATCTTGTAGTAAGATGTTAAGGAATCAAGAAAAGTAGTTAGAAATCACTTACAATTGTTTTGGAGAAGAAAGGGTCTTTTGAAAATTGCCTCTAGGTTTTTAGGGTTTTTGAAAATTGGAAAATAGCATAAAATTACATTATTTATAGGTACCCCCTCCCAGGCCTCCACCGCGGTCCGTGGTAAAGGGGACCCCAGCCGCGAAGGCCTCATCGCAGTTTCTCTGAAGTTCAACCACCACGGTCCACGACAAAGCGACCGCGACCGCGGTGCTGCTGCAGGTCTCTCTGAAGTTTTCCACCGCAGTCCGCGCTAAGGCGACCGCGGTCGCGAATAGGGGCACCGCGGACCGCGCAAGGGCTACCACGGCCGCGGTCCCAGGTTCAGAGACCTGTTACTGCACCTGCACACTCAGTGATTTCTTAAGTCTAATGCACCCCGGAACCTGCCTGAAACTATCCCGCGCCTTCGGAACCTCAAACAAAAGTGCACACAACCTCGGAACCACATTACGGACTTATTCAAGTATTCAAAACACCGAATCACTATCATAAGCATCAAATTACACCTCAAATCACCTCAAATTTCTCAACCTTTATCAAACTTCACATTTTGCCACTTTCAGTTCGAATCTCATCAAATTCAAATTTGTTTTCTCACCAAATTTCGCAGATATTCAATTTAAGCATATTGAATTTATTCTGGGCTCCGTAACCATAGTACGAGCCTTAATTACAAGGTTTCCCACCTTATTTCTTTTTGCACAAGCTTTCAAAATTTTCAGAAAACATATTTTCTTTATACTTCATTATTTCATCAATCTTTTTCATATAAAGGCTTCCCGGCTACGCGCCCGGGCTGCGCTACACAACAAGGTGAGATAAGAAGGAGGCTTACACGGCCTCGGGACACAGAATTAGATAAAGTTATACGAGATTACTTTTCGGGTCATCACAATCTCCACCTCTAAAATAAACATTCGTCTTCGAATAGACTGGATCGGGGAAAAGATGGGGATATCGATCCAGCATATCGAACTCGGATTCCCAAGTCGCTGCCTCAACAGGCTGACCCCTCCACTGAACACGAACTGAAGGAAAACTCTTCGATCTCAACTGCCGAACCTGCCTGTCCAAAATAGCTACCGACTCTTCCTCATAAGACAAGTCTTTGTCTAACTGGACAGAGCTGAAATCTAACACGTGGGACGGGTCACCGTGATATTTGCGGAGCATTGACACGTGGAATACCGGATGAACTGAGGATAACCCTGGAGGTAATGCAAGCTTGTAAGCTACCTCCCCCACTTTCTTAAGAATCGCAAACGACCCAATATACCTAGGGCTCAACTTACCTTTCTTCCCAAATCTCATCACACCCTTCATGGGCGACACAAGAAGCAATACTCTATCTCCAATCATAAATGCTACATCGCGGACTTTACGATTGGCATAACTCTTTTGCCTAGACTGGGCTGCACGAAGCCTCTCCTGAATAATCTTGACCTTGTCTAAGGCCTCCTGAACTAAATTTGTACCCAACAATCTAGCCTCTCCTGGCTCAAACCATCCAACTGGCGATCTGCACCGCCTACCATATAATGCTTCATAAGGTGCCATTTGAATGCTCGACTGATAACTATTATTATAATAAAATTCCGCTAATGGCAAGAATCGATCCTATGCACCTCAAAAATTGATAACACAAGCACGGAGCATGTCCTCCAATATCTGAATAGTACGATTTGACTGCTCTTAGGTCTGAGGATGAAATGTTGTGCTGAGATCAATCTGGGTACCAAACTCATTATGCAATGTTCTCCAGAAATGCAAGGTGAACTGAGGACCTCGATATGATATGATGGACACCGGCACACCGTGCAACCGGACTATTTCCTGGATATACAAGTCAGCTAAGCTCTCTGAAGTATAAGTACTAGCCACTGGGATGAAATGTGCTAACTTAGTCAGTCTATCAACAATGACCCAAACCGAATCGAACTTCCTCTGAGTCGGTGGGAGCCCAACAACAAAGTCCAGATTAATACGGTCCCACTTCCACTCGGGAATCTTTATCTGCTGGAGTAGACAACCAGGTCTTTGATGTCCATATTTTACTTGCTGACAATTTAAAAAACGAGCTACATAAGCCGCTATATCCTTTTTCATTCTCCTCCACCAATAATGTTGTTTCAAGTCTTGGTACATTTTCGCTGCACCTGGGTGAATGGAATACTTCGAACTGTGAGCCTCCTCAAGGATCAACTCACGAATACTGTCAACATTAGGCACACAAAGCCTATATTGCATCCTCAAAATATCATCATCTCCAATCGTAACCTTCTTGGCATCACAGTGCCGAACCTTGTCTCGAAGGACTACCAAATGTCGGTCATCATCATGCCTCTCTCGGATACGATCAACTAGTGAGGACCGAGCGACAATACAAGCTAGAACACTACTGGGATAAATGTCTAACCTCACAAACTGATTTTCCAACGTCTGAATATCTGTAGCCAACGGTCTCTCGCCGACTAAAATATACGCAAGACTACCCATACTCACTGTCCTCCTACTCAATGCATCGCCCACAACATTGGCCTTCCCCGGGTGATACAATATTGTGACATCTTAATCTTTTAACAACTCTAACCACCTCCGATGTCTCAAATTTAGTTCTTTCTGTTTCAATAAGTACTGGAGGCTACAATGGTCAGTAAAAATCTCACACGGCACACCATAAAGATAATGTCTCCAAATTTTCAAAGCGTGCACAATAGCTGCCAACTCTAAGTCATGAACAGGGTAATTCTTTTCATGGAACTTCAACTTACGTGACGCATACGCAATCACCCTACCGTCCTGCATTAACACTGCACCAAGACCCACTCTAGACGCATCATAGTACACCGTCAAAGAACCCGAATTTGATGGTAACGCCAACACCGGTGCTGAAGTCAAGGCTGTCTTGAGCTTCTTAAAGCTCGCCTCGCACTCATCTGACCATTTAAACGGGGCACCTTTATGAGTCAATTTAGTCATTGGGGCTGCTATGGATGAAAACCCCTCCACAAAACGACGGTGGAAACCGGCCAAACCCAAGAAACTCCTAATCTTCGTAGTTGTGGTGTGTCTAGGCCAATTCTTGACTGCCTCTACCTTCTTAGGATAAACCTGACTACCCTCAGTCGATCGATTATGACCCAAAAGGCTACTGAATCTAACCAGAACTCATATTTTGAAAACTTGGCGTACAACTGATTATATCTCAAAGTCTGGAGTGTTATACGGAGATGTTGCTCATGCTCTTCACGATTGCGGGAGTATATAAGAATGTCATCAATGAACACGATCACAAAAGAGCCCAGATGGGGTTTGAAAACCCGATTCATTAAGTCCATAAAAGCCGCTAGAGCATTAGTCAGCCCGAAAGATATAACCAAAAATTCATAGTGCCCATACCTCGTACGAAAAGCTGTCTTAGGGATATCGGAAGCCCTAATCTTCAGCTGATGGTAGCCTGACCTAAAGTTAATTTTTGAAAACACTCTAGCACCCTGGAGCTGGTCAAATAGGTCGTCAATCCTATGCACAGATATTTATTCTTGATAGTAACTTTATTCAGTTGCCTGTAGTCTATGCACATCCTCATTGACCCATCCTTATTCTTAACAAATAAAGCTGGTGCACCCCAAAGCGAGACACTGGGTCTTATGAAACCCTTATCTAACAAATCTTGCAACTGTTCTTTTAACTCTTTCAATTCTGGTGGCGCCATACGATATGGAGGAATGGAAATGGGCTGAGTGCCCGGATCCACATCAATACTGAAATCAATATCTCTGTCGTGCGGCATACCCGAGATCTGAATGGAATACCTTAGGAAATTCACACACGATAGCAACTGACTCTATAGAAGAAGCCTCAGCATTAGAATCATACATGTGAGCCAAATAGGCCAAATACCCTTTCTCCATCATGCGACGAGCCTTAGCATATGAAATTACTCGGCTAGGAGAACGACTAGGAATTCCTTTCCATTCTACTCTAGGAAACCCCGGTAAGGCTGAGGTAACGGTTTTGGCATGACAGTCTAAAATGGCATAATAGGGTGACAACAAATCCATGCCTAATATAATATCAAAGTCAACCATGTCTAGAAGTAGAAGATAAACACTAGTTTCAAGACCTTTAATGACTACCAGGAACGAACGATATACTTGATCTACCACAATAGCATCCCCCACCGGTGTAGACACATAAATAGGAACACTCAAGGGATCACGGGGCACATTCAAATATGGGGCAAAATAGGATGAGACGTACGAAAAAGTAGACCCCGGATCAAACAAAACGGAAGCAGCTCTATCACAAACTGAGATGGTACCTGTAATAACAACGTCGGAAGATTTAGCCTCGGGACTAGCTGCAAAAGCATATAATCGGGGTTGAGCCCCACAACCCTGAACAACACCTCTGGGAGGACCTCCACCTCTAGCAGGCTGGCCTCCATCTCTATCATTCTGGCCTCTACCCTTGACTGCCTGACCCCTACCCCTTGTGGGCTGGGCTGGAGGTACTGCAGGTGGTGCCAGAACTATGGCATGAGAACTATGGTATTGATGCTGATCGCCCAAAAGTCTCGGACAAACTCTACGGAAACATGCCCATATTCGCCACATTCAAAACATCCCTCTTGATACGAGGACTGACCCTGACGAACCGGCTGCCCACGATAATAACTCTGCAGAGGAGGTGCTCTAATAGGGGCTGAAGGAGCACTGTAGGCTGGCTGAGCAGAAGGAGGTACATAATAACAACGACCCCCAGAATTACCATGTGAAACCTGTAGTGCTGAATGAAATGGCCTGGACGAGTGACCTCTGCTAAATGAAGTCCCACCTCTAGATGAGGCACCACTGAAAACACTGGAGTGACGAGGTCTCTTGTCTGACCCCTGACCTCCTATCCCAAGAACTGAATCAACCGTCCTAGCTATGTTAGCTGCATCTTGAAGAGAGATCTCTGACCCTGTCTCTTTGGCCATCTGCAACCTGATGGGCTGGGCAAGTCCATCAATAAACCCTCTGAACCTCTCTCTCTCTATGGGCAATATAAGAGTGGCATGTCTATCAAGATCCACAAAACGAGTCTCGTACTGAGTCACAGTCATACTACCCTTCTGTAGTCGCTCGAACTGACGACGCTTATCCTTTCGAGTAGTGACCGGTAAGAACTTCCCCAAGAAGAGATGAGGGAACTGATCCCAAGTCAAGGCTGGTGATCCAACTGGCTTAGTCAACTAATAATCTTTCCACCATTGCTTGGCGGAACCAGTCATCTAAAAAGCTGCAAAGTCGGCCACATTGGTCTCCAAAAGGCCCATGTTACTCAACACTTCATGACATATATCTAGATATTCCTGTGGATCCTCCGAAGTAGCACCACTTAAATTGACAGGAAATAGCTTGATGAACCTGTCAAGTCTCCACAATGCATCTGATGACATGGCTGCCCCATTGGCGGGCGACACTGCTGCAACCGGCTGAATTATCCCAACGGTATTTCTCGCTGGAGTCTGAACTTGCGGAGCAATCTGAACTGGGGTATGAGTAGTAGGAGTCGGGACTCCTCCTCCAGCCTGAGGTACGGCTACTGCGGAAGGAAAAGTACCAGTCTGGGCCACACTCTCCATCAGGCCCACTAAACGGACTAAAGCATCCTGAAGGACTGGGGTGGCAATAAACCCCTCGGGAACCTGAGTTGACCCGGGTGGAACAGTCGGGAATGGAACCCCCCTATTAATCTCCATCTGGGGTTCCGTAGTTGTGGATGCTGCCTGAGCAACGGGTTGCGTTCTGCCCCTGCCTCGGCCTCTGCCCCTAGTAGGAGCTGCTGTTGCTGGAAGTTCGGAATTCCAGTTAGCGGAAAATGAGGCACGTGTTCTCGCCATCTGCGAGGGAGTAGAAGAATTTTAGTTAGTATTAGAGATGAAAGAATCGCACGATAGAGGACAAATAAAAATGGAGTTGTTTCCTATCCCAATAGCTTCTGAGAGATAAGTACAGACGTCTCCGTACCGATCCTTCAGACTCTACTAATCTTGTTTGTGGATTGTAAGACCTAAGTAAACCTATAGCTCTGATACCAACTTGTCACGACCCAAATTCCCAACCCTTAGGGATCATGATGGCACCTAACACCACACTTGCTAGGCAAGCCAATGTTAGAATCCATTTAGCAATATTCCACAAATATAGTACTGAAACATAATAACTTAATTTAAAACAAAATTTTCAACTGTCATAACTTTCATAAACTCCCAATATTCTCTGAGTTATCATAATTCCCACGATCTCAATAGTCATACTGTCAAAAATCTCAAAACCACATAAATATTAAACCATTATGTGAAAAGAGCTACGAACTTGATTGAAAAATAAACTCTATCACTACCTAGGGTCTGGTGTCACAAATCCACAAACGACTAAGAATACTACAAAGAATGTTTGAAAGAAGGTAGTGAATTGTTCTGAAAAAATGTAAAACAGTATGTATCATAAATGAGAAGACTCTCGGATATCTGCGAATGCCGACAGATGTACCTCGTGTCTCCAAACGTGATCAGGTGGTCAACTAGAATCTGCTACTGCTGAACGCATCGGGATCTATGCAAAAAGAGCACATAGTGTAGCAGCAGTACAACCGACCCCATGTACTGAGTAAGAGCCAAGCCTAACCTCGGGGAAGTAGTGACGAGGCTAGGTCGGGCTTCACAATATATATAGTATGTAACAACAAATAATATTAAAACTGGAAGAGAACTAGACAGGAAACTAATAAAAAACCTTAATGAAATGAAATACTCAGCTATAACCCATTTCACCAAAACCTTTCCACACTTTCGTTCTTTTATTCTAAGTAAAACATTATTTCGGATTTTAGAGAATAACAAAATCACTGTCGCAACCTTTTCACACTTTTACTTATTCTTTTTAGTATACGTCAATAAAAATATCAATATCGTTGTGAATATCATCATTCTCCCTTATTTCTCCTGTTGCGGCGTGCAACCCGATCCCACCTGTCCTCCCTTATTGCTCCTTGTTATGGCGTGCAACCCGATCCCACCTGTCCTCCCTTATTGCTCCTTGTTATGGCGTGCAACCCGCTCCCACCAGACATATCATATTACATTAATTTCAATATTTCACAAGTCAGGCCAAGCCTATCACAATACTTTCGTTTTCAATAAATATAACTGATAAACTACGTTTATCTCACAACTTTACCAATGCCTCGAAATTAGGAAACAACAGTAGTATCACAGTATAAGCGTTTATTCCATAACCAACATCAATTTCCATGTGTCGCAACCAGATTAATATCATAAAAGAGTTAGTTCAATAGCCAATACTCTTTCCAACACATATAAAGATGACCACTAACAACTTCAACAAGTCAAATAGGCAATAAAACAGAATAAACATAGAACAGTTAAGACAATAGGCAATTAAACAGAATAAACATAGAACAATTAAGACAATATGCAATTAAACAGAATAAACATAGAACAGTTAAGACAATAGGCAATTAAGTGGGACCACGGGAAAAAGGATCATGATTAACAAGGACTTGGGTGATGCATAGGTACTTGTCACCACACCTATACATCACACCCATGCAATCCACATAGGTTAGGCCAAACACTTACCTCGAATACCAGGAACTCAGTTCAAGCCTCAATCACTGCCTTACCCCTTGATTCAAATACCAATACGCTCGTATCTAATCACAAGTTACTTAATTATATCAATAGATGCTAATAGAGTTAAGTCTAATGCATGGAAAGGAGTTTTAAAGAGTTTTTCCCCAAAATTTAAAAATTGATGTCCGGCCCGCCTGGTCCAAATATGAAGTTCGGACTGAAACCTGATTATCCGTTCACCCCCGAGCCCGGGTGTGTGTTTGGTTTTGGAATCCGACCCCAAGTGAGGTCTAAATTCCCAAATTTCCATTTTTCATGTATTTCCCAAAATTCCCAATTTTCCCATGAAAATCTTTTGATTCTAAGGAATGAAGAAAAGTAGTTAGAAATCACTTACAATTGTTTTGTAGAAGAAAGGGTCTTTTGAAAATCGCCTCTAGGGTCTTAGGGTTTTTGAAAAGTGGAAAATAGATGAACCTTAAGTTATTTATAGGTTACCCCTCCCAGGCCTCCACCGCGGTCCGCGGTAAGGCGACCGCGAAGGTCTCATCGCAACTTCTCTGAAGTTCAACCACCGCGGTCCGCGGCAAAGTGACCACGACCGCGGTGCTGCTGCAGGTCTCTCAGAGGTTTTCCACCGCGGTCCGCGCTAAGGAGACCGCGGCCGCGAAGGAGGGCACCGCGAACCGCGCTAGGGCGACCGCGGCCGCGCTCCTAGGTTCAGAGACCTGTTACTGCACCTGCACGCTCAGTGATTTCTTAAGTCTAATGCACCCCGGAACCTACCCGAAATTATCCCGAGCCCTCGGAACCTCAAACAAAAGTGCACACAACCTCAGAACCACATTACGGACTTATTCAAGTATTAAAAACACCGAATCACTATCATAAGCATCAAATTACACCTCAAATAACCTAAAATTTCTCAACCTTTGTCAAACTTCACATTTCCCACTTTCAGTTCGAATCTCATCAAATTAAAATCTGTTTTCTCACCAAATTTCGCCGATATTTAATTTAAGCATATTGAATTTATTTTGGGTTCCATAACCATAGTACGAGCCTTAATTACAAGGTTTCCCATCTTATTTCTTTTTCCACAAGCTTTCAAAATTTTCAGAAAACATATTTTCTTTATACTTCATTATTTCATCAATCTTTTTCATATAAAGGCTTCCCGGCTACGCGCCCGGGCTGCGCTACACAAAAAGGTGAGATAATAAGGAGGCTTACACGGAGGAAGATGAAAATGGAGGAAAAATGCTAAGTTCCGTATTTTATAAAACTGCCCAGGGATTCCTTAATTGCGATCGTGACAAGGGCCCTACGATCGCGAAGGCAAAGTGGCCAGACCTCTGCAATCACGGCAGAGGTCCTGCGATCGCGAAGGACAATTGGCCGGTCCTCTGTGATCGCGGCAGAGGTCCTGCGATCGCGAAGAACAAACCCACCCGGCCCAGATGCGACTCAATGCGATCACGAGAAAAGGCTGCGATCGCGAAGGTGTGGAACCAAGACCCCTGCGATCGCAAAAGGGAGGCTGCGATCGTAGAGAACAATAAACATCCCAGCAAAGTCCTTTTCTGGATCGCAACCCACCTTCTGCGATCGCAGAGAATGAAACCAGATAGCAGAAATTTCTGGTTTTTCTAACTTAGCTCCTGGGGGTCCAAAACTCACCCGAGCCCCTCGGGACCCCGTCTAAAAGCATCGGCAAGGATGTATTCGTGGTACGGACTCTCTCGAACTCTCGGAACATGAAAAACAATAACTAAACCTAAAATTCAACCCCAAAACCAAATTGAATCAAAACTTAAGAACTTGAAATTCTAGAATTCACTTCAATGCACCGTACCGATCTATATTACTCGAAATGATTTAAAATTTTGCAGACAAGTCATGAATTACATAACGGAACTATCTCCGGTCTCGGAATTTCATTCGGACCTCGGGAACACAAAATCACATTTCAAGTCAAATTTCAAATTCTATGAAAATCCTCAAAACTTCATTAACTCCAATTTCCCATTTTGATCTGAAACCCGTCAAATCAAGTCTTTTTCTTACCAAATTTCACAGATAACTTAAATAACACATATTGAACCTGTTCCAGGCTCTGAAATCATAACACGGGCCCGACAACACAGGTTTCACATCAAGGTTCATTTTTTTAAGCCTTTAATATTTTCAATAAACAATTTTCTTTAAAAATTCATTTCTCGGACTTGGGTCCTCGAAATTCGATTCCGGGCATACGCCCAAGTCTAATATTTTCCTACAAACCTTCCGGGACCTTCAGATCACTTGCCCGGGTCCGTTTACCAAAACTGTTGACCAAAGTCAACTTTATTCAATTAATTGTCGTAAATTCAACTTTGAATCAAGTTTTCACATAAAAGGCTTCCCGGCTACGCGCCCGGGCTGCGCACGCACATCGAGATGAGATTAACAAGGTCTTTCGGGGCCTCCGAACAGAGTCAAAATTAGATTCACATAAGATGACCCCTTAGGGTCATCACAATCTCCCCCTCTAAAACAAACGTTCGTCCTCGAACGGACGTAGAATCGTACCTGAAGTGCCGAATAGCTGTAGATACCCGCTCCTCATGTCCTCCTAGGACTCCCAAGTCGCATCATCGACTGGTTGGCCCCTCCACTGGACCTTTACGGCAGAAATTCTCTTAGACCTTAACTGGCGGTCCTGCGTATCAAGAATAGCAACTGCCTCCTCCTCGAAGCCCAACTTCTCATCTAACTGAATAGTGCTGAAATCAATCACGCGAGAGAAATCGTCATGATATCTCCAAAGCACGGATACATGAAATACCGGATGAACTCTCGATAAGGCGGGAGGTAAAGCGAGCTCATAAGCAACCTCCCCGACTCGCCTCAACACCTCAAAAGGGCCTATAAACCTGGGGCTCAGCTTGCCTTTCTTCCCGAATCTCATAATGCCCTTCATTGGCGAAATCTTCAACATAACCTTATCTCCCTCCATAAATGCTACATCACGCGCCTGCTAATCTGCGTAACTCTTCTGTCTGGACTGAGTTGTGCGGAGTCTCTCCCGAATAATCCTCACTCTATCCAAAGCGTCTCTCACCAGATCTGTGCCATATAACTTGGCCTCGCCGGGCTCAAACCACCCGATAGGAGAACGACACCGCCGACCATATAAAGCCTCGAATGGGGCCATCTCGATGCCGGACTGATAACTGTTATTGTATGAAAACTCTGCCAAAGGCAAGAACTGGTCCCATTGATCGCAAAAATCAATCACACAAGCCTTGAGCATATCCTCCAAAATCTGAATCTGTACGCTCCGACTGACCATCAATCTGAGGGTGAAATGCTGAGCTGAGATCTATCTGAGTGCCCATCTCACTGTGAAATGCTCTCCAGAAGTGCGAGGTGAACTGAGGACCTCGATCTGATATAATGGACACCGGCACACCGTACAACCAGACTATCTCCCAAATATAAATCTGGGCCAGCCTCTCTGTAGTATAAGTAGTAGCCACAGGAATGAAATGCGCCGATTTGGTCAGTCTATGCACAATGACCAAAACCGTGTCAACTTTCCGCAAAGTCCGAGGCAACCCAACCACAAAGTCCATGGTGATGCGCTCCCATTTCCACTCAGGAATGGGCATCTGCTGAAACAGGCCTCCTGGCCTCTGGTACTCGTACTTGACCTGCTGACAATTGAGACACCTAGCCACATACTGCACTATATCTTTCTTTATCCGCCTCCACCAGTAGTGTTGCTTCAAATCACGGTACATCTTCGTCGCACCCGGATGAAGAGAATATCGAGAACTGTGGGCCTCTTCTAAAATTCTCTTCCTCAAGCCATCAATATTAGGAACACATAAACGGCCTTGGAGCCTCAAGACACCATCCTCTCCCAAAGTAACCCCCTTGGTCCTGCCCTGGACCACCGTATCCCGAAGCTCTGCAAGGCATGGATCATCGAATTGTCTATCCTTAATCACCCCCAACAATGAAGACTGAGCAACTACATGAGCCAAAACTCGACGAGGCTCTGAAAGGTCCAATCTCGCAAGGCGATTGGCCAAGGAATAAATGTCAAAGGCTAAAGGTCTCTCCTCAGATGCAATGTAGACCAAGCTACCCATACTCGCTGCCCTCCTTCTCAAAGCATCTGCTACTACATTCGCCTTGCCCAGGTGATACAAAATAGTGAGATCATAATCTTTTAACAACTCAAGCCATCTTTGCTGCCTCAAGTTAAGGTCCCTCTGCTTGAATAAGTGCTGCAAACTGCGGTGATCAGTGTGTACCTCAAATGACACACCATACAAAAAGTGCCGCCAAATCTTCAAAGCATAAACAATCACCGCCAACTCTAAGTCGTGCACAAGATAATTCTTCTCATGAACCTTCAGCTGTCGCGAAGCATAAGCAATAACACTGCCATCCTACATCAGCACACACCCCAACCCGACGCGTGAAGCATCGTAATACACAGTATACATCCCAGAACCGGAAGGCAATGACAGAATTGGTGCTGAGGTCAAAGCTGACTTGAGCTTCTGAAAGCTCGCCTCACACTCGACGGACCACCGAAATGGGGCATTCTTCTTAGTCTATCTGGTCAACGGAGGTGCAATAGAAGAGAACCCCTCCACAAATCGATGATAATAACCTGCTAGGCCCAAGAAACTCCTGATCTTTGTAGCTGAAGTAGGACGCGGCCAACTCTGAACTGCCTCAATCTTGTGAGGATCAACCTTGATACCTTCTCAGGATACCACATGCCCCAAAAATGCCACGGAATCTAACCAGAACTCGCACTTGGAGAACTTAGCGTACAGCTTCTGTTCCCGCAAGGTCTGGAGCAAAACTCTCAAGTGCTGCTCATGCTCACCCACGCTCCGCGAATAAATCAAGATGTCATCAATGAAGACGATGACGAAGGAATCAATATACGACCTGAATACCGTATTCATCAAGTCCATGAATGTTGTTGGGGAATTAGTTAAACCAAAGGACATCACCGGGAACTTGTAATGGCCATATCTGGTACGAAATGAAGTCTTCGAAACATCTGAAGCCCGAATCCTCAGCTGATGATAACCCGATCTGAAGTCAACCTTGGAAAACACTCGAGCACCCTGTAACTGATCAAACAAATCATCGATGCGCGGCAGAGGATACTTATTCTTGATGGTCACTTTATTTAGCTGGCGATAGTCAATGCACATCCGCATAGACCCATCCTTCTTCTTCACAAATAAGACTGGAGAACCCCACGGCGACACACTCGGCCTGATGAACCCCCTTGGCCAACAACTCCTCAAGCTGCTCCTTCAACTCCTTTAGCTCCTTAGGAGCCATACGATAAGGGGGAATGGAAATAGGATGAGTATCTGGAGCCAAATCAATACAGAAGTGAATATCTCGATCTGGAGGCATGCTTGGAAGATCTGAAGGAAACACATCCGGAGACTCTCGAACAACATGCACTGAATCAATGGTAGGAGACTCGGCGGTGGTGTCCCGCACATAAGCAAAGTAAGCCAAACAACCCTTCTCGACCATATGCCGAGACTTTATGAAGGAAATGACCCGGCTGGAGGCACTAACGGAAGAACCTCTCCATTCTAGTCTAGGCGACTCAGGCATGGCTAAAGTGATTGTCTTGGCATGGCAATCTAACACAGCATGATAAGGAGATAGCCAATTCATGCCTAAGATAACCTCAAAATCAATCAAATCCAGCAATAAAAGATCTGCTCTGGTATCGAAAACGCAAAAAGTTACCATACATGACCGGTAGACTCTGTCTACCACCACAAAATCACCCATAGGAGTGGACACATATATAGGAGAACCCAAGGACTCACGAGGGGTATCCAGAAAATGAGCAAATAGTGCTGAAACATATGAATACGTTGATCCTGGATCAAATAGTACCGAAGCCTCTCTACCACAAACTGAGATAATACCTGTGATTACGGCGTCTGAGGCCACTGCATCTGATCTAGCAAGAATGGCATAAAATCTGGCTGAGGCTCCGGAAGATTGAACGCCCCCAGAGTGAACAGGAACTAACTGACCTCTTCCGGACTAGCCTCCCCCTCTAGGACGACCCCTGCCGACCTGTCCTCCACCTCGAGGCGGTCGGACTGCTGGTGCTGAACTCCCAGGCTGATAACTCTGCTACACTGCCTTGCCCCGATACCCGGGATAATACCTCCACGTACGACCCGGCTCCTCACACACGAAACAACCTCCTGGTGGTACAGCCCGTTGCATGAAAGAGAAAGAACCATGAATAGCCGGAGGGCGGTGTGAACCCTCTGCTAAGGCACTGAAATAGGAACTAGAGGATCTCTGATGACTGGAATAACCGTTGGGTGCACCCTGGGTGGCTGGGGGACGATAGGAATGCTCTGGCATAGCGCCGAACTAAGGCCTCGCTGAAATACTTATAAGAGGTAGTGGAGGTGCTGAATATGAAGGCCTACTGAACTGGCCGCCTCCGAATTGACCTCTACCCCTAGGTGGAGCACCCCTGAAGTCACCTGTGAACCTGGCTGACCCTGCTCCCTGCTCCTCATACGGTAACCCTCAATCCGTCGAGCTATCTCGACTACAAGCTGGTATGGGGTACCCATCTCTACCTCTCTGGCCATAGAGGCCCTAATACCTGGATGCAAGCCTGCCACAAACTGCCGCACCCTCTCGGCATCAGTAGGAAATATCATAAGGGCATGGCGAGACAACTCGAAAATCTAGCCTCGTAATCAGTCACTGACATCTGCCCCTGCTCTAATCGCTAAACTGACCCCGTAGCTCCTCCCTCTCAGAAGGTGGAATGTATCTGTCTAAAAATAGCTGAGCGAACTGGTCCAAAGTGACAGGAGGAGAATCTGCTGGTCTGCTGGGAATATATGACTGCCACCACCTGCGAGCTCTGCCCTCTAACTGAAATGTGGTGAAATCCACTCCATGGGACTCCAAAATCCTCATGTTGTGCAGTCTGTTCCTGCACCTATCAATAATGTCCTGAGCATCCTCTCCCCGCTCACCCCCGAAGACTGGAGGGCGGAGTCGGGTCCATCTATCCAACATCTTCTGCTGGTCACCCGCTGTAACTGGCCTGGGCACTGGGGCTGCTACTACGGGCTGAACCCCTCCCACGGACGGTGTGCCCGAGTATGACGTGCTGCTGCTGCCTGACCTGTGGCCTGAGCGGTAGAAGTCTGGACCCCCCCTCCCACCTGAGAAGTAGCAGGGTCGACTGGAAATAAACCAGTGTGAGACATAGTGTCCATGAATCTCAGCATACGGCCCATGACCTCCTGGAAGCCTCACCCCGTCATGAAATCCACTAGAGCAGGTGCTACTGGAGGCACCTCATCCTGCTCCTCCATAATAGGGTCCTCTGGTGGTGCCACTAGTGTAGCTCTGGGACGCCCTCGTCCCCTGCTTCTACCCCGACCTTGGGCAGCCAGAGCAGCGGCCTCTCCCGTACCAGGAACATTAGATGCACGCGTCCTCACAATCTGTGAGAGAATAGAAGAATAAGTTTGAGTACCACATAGATTGCACGACAGGATATGAATAAAGGGAAGTTTCCTAACACCCCATAGCCTCCTGAAGATAAGTACAGACGTCTTCGTACCGATTCGCAAGACTCTACTGGGACTGCCTGTGACTCGTGACACTTACGTGAACCTAGTGCTCTGATACCACATTGTCACGACCCAGAATCCTAATCCGTGTCATGATGGCGCCCAACGACGGGGTTAGGCAAGCCAACACAAATTACGCTAAGTGATACCCTTCCCATCTAATTAAACAAGTCAACATTTACAAATTTTAAACAGCTAAACATGATGATAGCTTGACATGGAAATAAAGCATATGTATGCCTGTACAACCCAAAACCCAAAAGATATACACACACTACGCGTGTGTGCCAGGAACTAGTGTCACGAGTGTCATGGGCAACTACTGAATATACAATGACTTCAATATATACAGGGTCTCAGTCTGAATGAAATGGACAGAGAATATAACAAAAGAACTCCAGGATGCTGCTAGGAAGTCGCCGGGAAAGAAGCTCACCGTGAAGTATGACCATGCTATCAATATCTAGCACCGGCCTGATAATCAGACGTACCAGCCTCCGGACCTGTACAGTCAAGTACAGAAAAGAAAAGAAAGTGCAGCATGAGTACATATTAAATAAATATGTACCCAGTGAGTATCCCGCCTAAACTCGAAGAAGTAGTGACGAGAGGTCGACTCGATACTCACTAAGGTCCAACAGTAATAACATATGATAGAATATAATGAAATACAGTAGGCATGTCAGGGAAATAAGCAAAAAGTATATATATCAAGAGCATAAATCCAAACAATTGTTGAACTAAACAATAAAGCACTTTCAAGGGTAAGACAACCGAACGAAACAATAACCACAAATTCTTAGATCCGCCGTGGCGTACGGCCCGCTTCCATAAGGTACCTTCTACACCCGCTGTGGCGTACGGCCCGATCCCATTATTCATTGCAATTTCTTTTCAACATTGTCGTGGCGTACGACCCGATCCCATTATTCATAATTTCTTTTCAACACTGTCGTGGCGTACGAACCGATACCATTATTCATAATTTCTTTTCAACACTACCGTTGCGTACAACCCGATCCCATTATTCATAATTTCTTTTCAACACTGTCGTGGCGACGACCCGATCCCATTTGCATTTCACAATTCTTGCTTTCCATAACAAATTCCTTATCATTCAACAATGTTTTTCCATAAAGCCTCAGAGGAACAACACTATACAACACATAACCTCATAGTACATATGGCGTCACAATAAATCATATAAAGCATTACAAGGAAAACATATCAGGCATTACGAGGAAAGCATATAAGGCATTACGAGAAAGCATACAAGGCATGATGTGGGCCTAACTACTCGGACATAACAATAATAGCCGCTACGTACGGACTCTCGTCACTTGGCGCGTACGTAGCCCCCAAACAATTTACACATAGTATATACATCACCTATGGGGACAGTTCCCTCTTACAAGGTTAGAAAGGAGACTCACCTCGTGTCGAATCTACCCCTCGGACCACAATTGCGCCCGAAACTCCTAACTACACCCGAGGACTCGCAACTAGCCAAAAGGTATAAAATAATATCAATGCATGCACAAAGAGGGAAGTTATCCTAGTTATTCAATAAAATCGCTATTCTTGAAGAATTCCCAAATTCCAACCCCGGTCCCTCATGATCAAATTCCGAAAATTCATGAAGGGATCACTCACCCATAGCCTAAGCATCATTAAGGTATGATTTCTACTTGAATTCAAGGCCTAGAATGGAAAAATCACAAACTCTTCAAGAACCCTAAAATTACCACTTAATTATATGATCTAGATAATTTAACAGTGAATTTAACTAGGAATTAATGTTTGAAACTAGTAAAACTATGGAGTTTACTTACCTCAATAATAGTGGTGGAAGGTCCCTTGAAGAGCTCTCTAAAAACTTGAGGAGGAAGATGAAAATGGAGGAAAAATGCTAAGTCCCGTATTTTATAAAACTGCCCAGGGATTCCTTAACTGCGATCGCGACAAGGGCCCTGCGATCGCGAAGGACAACTGGACAGACCTCTGTGATCGCGGCAGAGGTCCTGTGATCACGAAGGACAACTGGCCAGACCTATGCGATCGCGGCAGAGGTCCTACGATCGCGAAGAACAAACCCACCCGACCCAGATGCGACTCAATGCGATCGAGAGAAAAGGCTGCGATCGCGAAGGTGTGGAACCCAGACCTCTACGATCGCAAAGGGGAGGTTGCGATCGCAGAGAACAATCAACAGCCAAGAAAAATCCTTCAACACGATCGCAACCCACCTTCAGCGATCGCAGAGAATGAAACCAGATAGCAGAAATTTCTAGTTTTTCTAACTTACCTCCCGGGGGTCCAAAACTCACCCGAGCCCCTCGGGACCCCGTCCAAAAGCACTGGCAAGTATGTATTCGTGATACGGACTCGCTCAAACTCTCGGAACATGAAAAACAACAACAAAACTCAAAATTCAACCCAAAACCAAATTTAATCAAAACTTAAGAACTTGAAATTCTAGAATTCACTTCAATACACCTTACAAGTCTATACTACTCATAATGATTTCAAATTTTGCAGACAAGTCATGAATGACATAACGGAACTATCCCCGGTCTCGGAATTTCATTCGGACCTCGGGAACACAAAATCACATTTCAAGCCAAATTTTAAATTCTATGAAAATCCTCAAAACTTCATTAACTCCAATTTCCCATTTTGATCTGAAACCCTTCAAATCAAGTCTGTTTCTTACCAAATTTAACAGATAACTTAGATAACACATATTGAACCTGTTCCGGGCTCCGAAATCATAACACGGGCTCGGCAGCACAGGTTTCACATCAAGGTTCATTTTCTTAAGCCTTTAATATTTTCAATAAACAATTTTCTTTAAAAATTTATTTCTCGAACTTGGGTCCTCGGAATTCGATTCTGGGCATACGCCCAAGTCCCATATTTTCCTACGGACCATCCGGGATCGTCAGATCACTGGTCTGGGTCCGTTTACCTAAATTGTTGACCAACGTCAACTTTATTCAATTAATTGTCATAAATTCAACTCTTAATCAAGTTTTCACATTAAAGGCTTCCCCGCTACGCTCCCAGGCTACGCACGCACATCGAGGTGAGATTAACGGAGGCTTTCGGGACCTCAGAACACAATCAAAATTAGATTCACATAAGATGACCCCTTAGGGTCATCACATATTTAGGACCTCTATTTAGGGTGATTCTAGACTGACCTATGTTTCTTAAAATGAGAAAAAGCTAAGCGACAAACAAGAATTCAGATAGGACTATCATGTAAGGAGAAAATAAGGGCTCATATTAACCTTCACAAGTAGACAACAAATGCACGCAATTGAATCAACAAACTTCATTGATCTTAGGATCCTATAGGCAGGATATCTGGATGAGTAGAAACATAATATAAGGAAGCATTTTGTTAAGGCGAGCATTGGGACCTATCAATTTGTCTACAGATTTTATTAAGCATGAATCAGGGCACTTTAAGGTAGCAAGATATCACAATTTAAGGCCAGAATCATTAATAACCCTACAAATTTGCCTAAGTCAAATTCGGAACTGATTAACATAACCTATATGCCTGATACCTACAACTGTTAATTATAGACCTATAACATGGTTTCTAAGTGAGTTCCTTATTTTAACTCATAAAGACAGGTTTTACCCGTTTTAGAACTTATAGGCATGCTTTCTAATTAATTAAAAACTCCTATAGGCAGGATTTCTAAATGTCAACTTGATTTAAACATTTATAAGCATGATTTCTAAGTTCACAAATTGATTTTACTTTATAGGCATGATATCTATTAGTTTAAATCATATAGAAATGATTTCTAGGTTTTGAAACCGATTCTCGTTTATTCCTATAAACATGGTATCTAGCAAAAATAGCAAATTTAAGGGAGAAATACTAGACAAACACAAAATCGCTTCAGGTCTAAGGAGATCTAAACCGATTCAAACAGAAAATATCTAGGTTCGTGAATATAGACAGAAGCGAACCAAATATGGTTTGAACCAGAGATTTGAAACCCCAAAAATACGAAAATACTTGTACTCACAGATATCGGAGAGAACATAGATGGATTAATCAAGAAATGAGAGACTTTGAACCAGATTTGGTTCGAGTCTCTTGGTTCGAGGCGAGAAGGGATCCGAAGGCGGTGGGTTGGAAAAAATAAGGGTAGGGTTTAGGGGTTGGTATATTAAAAAGGGAAGATTGATTCTGGGTCATTGATCTTGTGAGATAACCGGCCAAGATTAATATAGGTGGGGCGGGTTATTGGACGGGTAGGGTAATTGGATTTGGGTATTGGGTATTGGGTTTAATATTATTGGGCTGGGGTCCAAAAAGTTAATTGAAGAGGAGCTATGTTTTAAATACCCACTTAATTTAATAAAATAATTTATAAAAATAATTAATAAATGATAAAAATTCTATTTGTATATGAAAATGATTTAAAATAACTACTTTATATTTTTAAAATATAAAAAGTCATTTTTCGTTTAAATAAAGTAATTATGCATATATGGACTATTATTACAAAGTTATTGCAATTATAGCCTAAATATGTAGATATAATTATGCATAAAATAATTAAAGCTTAATATAACTATAAATGATAAAATTAAGCAATAAAATTATTATAAATTCTTTGTGATGCAGTTAGTAATTATTTAGATAATAAAATGATGGAATAAATTAATTAAAAATCCTTTAAATTTACAGAAAATTATGGAAAAATACTAATCGATGTTCATGCACTACTTTGAAAGTATATATGTATTTTTTTTTGAAATATACATGGGAAAAATTGGGTATCAACAACTGCCCATCTTTACCCAGGAAGGATGAAAGAGTTGTCGGGTAAAGATATAATGGCCAATTTTGACCGAATAGAGCGATTCGAGAGACATAGGCCGCACTCTGATTTTCAAGCTGCCTACATATTTCTGGTTTTACAGGAATCAGGCCGTGTGTAGTTCTGGATTCACCGGTGAAATAAACTGATGGAGTTATCAAAAGGACGGAAACAAGGTTTCGAGTAGGATGAAATGGTTATGGTGAGCGGTCAAGTATGAAATAACTTGAAGGAACTGGAGCGGGATTGCTCCTGCTGGGATAACAGTTACTCAGTAGGTCTCCTGCAAATCAAAAGATGTACTTCAAGAATGTACATATAAATCTACGTAAATTTAGACATGATACAAATTCCCTTCAGACCATGAAAACTGTCTGTGGACGGTTGAGGATGACGTCCGTAGACCATGACGTCCCGGGCAATGAGTTGTGTGGTAAGGGATTCGCATGCCATGAAATGATGTTCTCGGGCCATGAAAATGGTTCCTCTAAACCATGACGCCTTTGAATAATGATGTGCAAGTTTGAGAGATCCTCAGGCTTTGGCATGGTTTCTTCCTGCAATGAGGATGGTTCCTTCAGACTATGACGCCTTCGTACAAATTGTCTATATTTCAGTCCATAAGGTGAATAGGCATGATGCTAGAAGTAAAAAGACATGGCTTAATCTTGTATGAAGTTGAGGGCAGAGCTTAGCCCGAGAGAAGAGAACAATGTAAGAGAGACAATGCTTAGTCTCGTGTGAGATTCGCGACAGTGCTTCGTTCCGTTCAAAGAGAAGGCAGTGCTTAGCCTCAAGCAGGATCGAGACAAAGCTTAGTCTCATGCAAATAGAAGACATTTCTTAGACTTATGCAAATAGGGAGGCAAGTCTTAGCCTCTCGGGACAGTGCTTAGTCCCATGCAAAGAAAAGGCAGTGCTTCACCTTATGCAAATAGGGAGGCATGGCTTAGCCTCATGAAAGATTCGGGACAATGTTGAGTCCCATGCAAATAAAAGGAAATGATTAACCTTATGCAAATTGGGAACCAGGGCTCAGCTTCATGCAAGATTCGGGACAGTGCTTAGTCCTATGCAAAGAAAAGGCAGTGCTTAGCCTTATGCAAATGGGGAGGCAGGGGTTAGCCTCATGCAAGACTCGGGACAGTGCTTAGTCCCATGCAAAGAGAAGGCAGTGCTTAGCCTTATGCAAATGGGGAGGCAGGGGTTAGCCTCATGCAAGACTCGGGACAGTGCTTAGTCCCATGCAAAGAGAAGGCAGTGCTTAGCCTTATGCAAATAGGGAGGCAGGGCTTAGCCTCATACAAGATTAGGGACAGTGCTTAGTCCCATGAAAAGAAAAGGCAGTGCTTAGCCTTATGCAAATACGGAGGCAGGGCTTAGCCTCATGCAAGAATCAGGAAAGTGCTTAGTCCCATGCAAAGAAAAGGCAGTGCTTAGCCTTATGCTAATAGGGAGGCAGGGCTTAGCCTCATGCAAGTGTTTTGAGATAGGGCTTAGTCTCATGCAAAGTTTGAGACAATGATTAGTCCCATGCAAAGTGAAAAGCAAGAGTGAAGTATTCTTAGGGACGATGTGCATAGCGATTGTGTCATTTGCGATGCTGTTTATCATGATGATATAGTCTTGAATTGAAAGAAACATTTTTGAGTTTTGCACGGGAGGTTGGTTTGTGCCTTTTGCTTGCCGATTTTCTCCGCTCTGTCAGAAGATCCTGTTCAGGCTATTAGGGTAGCATTTTCTAAAGCAAATTTTCTTTTCCAAAAGCATGTGTGCATAATTTTCAAAGACATAGTAGTATATTGTTTAGAAATGTAACGACCCGGCCGATCATCATGAGATTTGCCCTGTTTTCCTTGTTTCTGCTTTATCGTGTGTTGCTTAGCCTAATATTATTGTTTTGGTTCAGTTGGTTCGGGTTCGGAGTGGTCGTGGTGAGAATGGAGACACTTAGTCTCTTAATTGGCCTTATAGTTAAAAAAGTCAACTGGAAGTTGACTATTTGGTGAACGACCTAGGAATGTGGATTTTATGGCTCGAATAGCTTCGTTAGGTGATTTGGGACATATGAGTGCATTCAGAATGTGGGTTTGAGGTCCGAAGTAGAATTAAGCTTTAATTGAGTTTTTGGCAATTTTCGGTCGGTATTGGAAAATTAGCTACCGAGGTCAGCATGGGATTCCGGAAATTGGAACAGGTTCATAGTGTCATTTTGGATGTGTGCGCAAATTTCAGGTCATTCGGATGAAATTTGGTTAGTTTCAGCACCGTGGACGAATTTCGGAAGTTTGAAAATCTTTTGGCTTGAATCATGAGTTGACTTTGTGTTTCGATGTTATTTTGGGTGTTACTGATACGCTCAAATTATACTTAAAATAGTGTAAGCGATCGATGTCAAATATAGTAACCCAACTAGGTTGGGGTCGAATCCTACAGAGAACAATATATAGGCGATTAGGAATGTAAGGGAATTATCACTTACCACGTAATGCCAAACAATTAGACTTATGGTTGAGAAAATATTTATACCTAAATGCAAAAATGTAAACTAACCTAGAACGCAAGTAAAATGATCAATGGCTACAAGTATGAATGCATCGGGAATTACACTCAAGTAACGATCCAATGTATTTCACGATTTTACAAATATGAGCGAGTTTATGTTAATTAGCCACGGATAATAATTCTTAATTAGCTTCTTCTGAAGACTAACAAGACTTACTAATTGGATTATTCCTAAGCCAATTAAGAGATTAAGCGCAGTCGGATATGGCTACAAGTAGTTCAATCCTATTCCTAGGTAGAATCTATAAAATGTGGGTTAAAACCTCAAGTTCTTGTTAATTAATCTTTCTCAACCCCAAATTATATTTTGTAAAATTAATTCGGAGTTAATGGGTGAGTCCTAGGGTTATCTAACCCCTTTGGAAACATTAAAGAACAATAATAATTAAAGAAACAATAACTCACTTCATAAATACATAAAAAACATTCAATACATAAGCACAACATGGTATTTAATCCACACTTTAAACATGAATATTTCCATAAACAAGAAATAGTGTTGAAATAAATACTACACACTTAAATATTCAATACAAAGAAAGGAAATGAAGAAATAAACATAAATGGGCAAGAAATCCTTAACCACAAGCTTGAAATCTTCAAAACCCAAGTGTGTGTGCAAACTCTAGCTTCAAAACTTGTTCTGCTCTTGTGTCTCTACTGAAAATAGGACAAAAGATAAGCCAAAGATTCTAAAAATTTCTCCTAGGTCGTGTATAAAAATAGTTTGGGGATAAAAACGTGAAATGTCAAAATTGCCCAGTTTTCGCCCAGATTTAGTGCATCGCGATCGCATGAATATGATTGCGATCGCGTAGGGTTGGCTTTAGGACTTCAGCGATCGCAGATCCAACTTTGCCTTCGCGTAGAGCATTTCCAGGGCTGATGACCATTTTCTTCACCGCGATCGCGTAAAGAGCAATTGCGATCGCGATTCACACTTACACAAACATACGCGATCAGAGCCCTATCTTTGTGATCGCGAAGAGTACCTGACATCAGTTATTTTTCATAATTTTGGCATATTTTGACTTGATTTCTTCCATTTCTTCTCAAAATCACATGACACCTGAAAATTGCCAATAAACCTCAGAAAATGTCCTAGTTTCCTACCAAAGTTTAAATATTAAGAGGAGATAAGTTTGTAAAATACCAACTTATTAAACCCCCAAACTTAAACTATTGCTTGTCCTCAAGCAATTCAAAAACTAAGACCATCCTTCAATAAAATCATCATTTGAGCTCAATAGCAAACCAAATATCATTTCAAGTCAAAAAGGGTCAATTCAAGCACAATCTAATGACTTCGGTTGGTACCAACAATTAATTCAAGGAATATGAAATTACCAATTTTTCACACATGTTATTTCATTTTCAAAAGCTCAAACGCCACATTAACCAAAGTAACAACCAAGTCATGACACTAAAGATTTACAATTTGCCTCTCTATCACATTTGTTTTCCCTCGCTCATTCCTCCCAATTGAAAATGCGATTAAATTTACAACTCGAGTGTCATGTGCCCTCACACTTTAAGAGAGAATCCCAACTTCATAAATTGCAATTCAAAACATAAATAGGATGTCAAATGGAAAGACTCAACTCTCTCTCTCTCACAAAGATATTCAAATGCACAAAAGTAGTACCATAGACTTTCCCTTATGTATTTCTCTACTAATGTAGACATACTTGGTTCAAAATCAATTCGGACTTAAAGGGTTGTAGTTTAGGCTTTTGGTTAAGGTATGGCACAATTTGGTAAGAGTGACTCAAAACCTCCCTAAGCACTTCATTTTTTCAACAATCAAAGTCCACTTCCTTCAAGAATATTTTTCCACCCTTTCTTCTCTTTTTTTTTTCTTGTATCACCTAGTATTCCATTTATTCATACTTTCTTATAATTTTTTTTATATCATCATCATTTCATTTTTTGTATACATTTCACTTTTTTTTAGAAGACTCCATATCACAACTTTTCCAACCTCCGCCCCCAAACTTAGGCTCTTAGCCTATATTTATACTTTAAATTACTTAGGGAGGTATGGTTCCACAAGAATAGTTTGTAACATGGTTGCCAAAGAAAAAGTTAAAATGCTCAAAAGGGTTGACTATGGATTTAGGCACAAAAATGGTCCAAGGAAGGCCTAATATCATTTTTCAAACCAAGTTAATCTAGGATTTCGCCTAGAAGCAAATTCCGGGAAAGTTCTAGACTACAACTGATGCAAAATATATTTACAATTAAATCTCACCACACATGGCACATGAAAACTCAAATGGAATACAAATACAAAATCCAATTGAAACCAATGAAACTTAAGGAAGTCACATGTAGCCTAAGAAGCTATTTAGTGAATCAAAGAGCCAAAATTAGAATCTAAAACTCACAACAAAGAAAATTACTTAAATCATTCATTTTTAATTTTATATCATATTATTTTTTGTATTTTAAAAATAAAAAACATCATATGCCAAGGTTTAAATTATATTGGTACCAAACAAGTCACACGTTGGCTTACGGGCACAAGATCACACCCCAAAACAAATGTATTCACGGCTAGCTACTAAAAAAAAGAAAAACTAAACAAGAGTAATCCCTTAAGAAATTTGTCACGCCATCCATCATAGGAAAAAGTCGCCCGGTTCAACACAAATAAATTCCTTGGAAAAGAACATCGGTAGAAAGAAAAACCAAGGAGTTACCTTAATACTACTATATTATATATAAAAAATATAAAGATCAAAATTTAAATACAAATAAAAAACAAGAAAAAATAGAAACTAACAAGGAATTACTAATAAACGAACAATGTTTACCAATCTACACAAATTCACAACCAACCAAAAAAACAAACTTCATGTTCCGCAAAAAACAAAAAACTACATGTTCCACACGTATTCATCATATAGGAGCCACCCCCAACCGAAAGTATTGCATTGTCCCCAATGCAACTATACAAAACAAGCCAAAATGAAAGAGGTGCTCCCTGAATGGCATCACTCATCACTGGATGTAATGGGGGCAGCAAGCTCAAAGTCATCAACCTCAGCCTCGTCCGGTCCACAGAACATCCTCAAAGTGCTCATGATCTTTGTGAGGAACTTGCTTTTCTTCTTTTCATATTCCCTTTGCTTTCGCTGCCTCCTTTCAATCTTCCCCGGCTTAGCTTTGATGGCATGTTACTTCTTAGAAAGGTCGGATAAAGTCGGAACCTTTCCTTGGCCAGTTGGGCCTGCAGATGTGCCCTCTCCAGATGGTGCAGAAGGATTACCATCTACAAGTTGTTGTACATGCGTATCCATGCCATAAACTTGCCTAGAGATATAGCTAAGAGTAAGAGGTCCCTGCTCAAGTGGTGTGATAGCTGTGGAAGTCCTAGTGGCATCTGCAGGAGCCTCAGATATCTCAGTGATAGTGTCAGTGAACTGGCCAAAGGTAGGAGATGCTACGTCAATCTTCCTTTTCTTCTGCGCATTTCTTGTTCCCTTTCTCAGCAGTGGTGGATGAGCTTCTCTGGGTTCTTTTCCTTTTCTATAGTCTTTGGCACCACCCCCGCATTATAGCATAATTGGGTGATCGGGATGGGAAGAATAAGCTCTTGGTCCGCTCGGCTACAACGTCAGCCATCACATCAGTAATGAACTGCCCTACATTCACTGGTATGCCCTCCATGATAGCACAAATCACTCTTGCCTTTTCAATTTTCACCTTTGTCTCATTTTTTGAAGGCATGATGCGAGCACAGATAATAAAGAGCCAAGTCTTGGCCTCTGCAGTGAATTCTGAAGACGCGATCCTGGAATGATTCTTTATCCAGTTTGGAACCTGTCCCCCATGCAAACGATCTATGAACCACTGGGTACCCAACTCCTGAGCTCGACCCCTGTACACCTGATTGTTAGCATTGGGGAGGTTGTAATGTGCATTGATCATCTCTGGGTTATAACAGACTTCTTTGCCTTTGACAGTAGCCACCAACTCATTATCGAAGTCCGTCTCTACAACATTTACATAAAACTCTCTGACTACTTCATGGTTGGCTGGCCTAGGCTCTTCTACAAAGCAAACCCATCCACTTGTTATTAATCTCCCATGGAACTCGGGCCATCGACTTTCAAGGTCGGTCAGGAGGATTCCCCTTTCCATAATCATGCTTTTGGATAGTTTCTTGTCATAGCGTTGAGAATATCTTAGGGATAAGAATGTGTCAGCATCAAAATATTCCTCTGCGGAAGCTTGTGCGACGGGTACTTGAACATTTTCACTTGGTGTCGAGTCTATTTTAGAGCTGAAGTTCCTACAAAAAGAGTACACATGTCAAATAACCATATGGGCACTTAAAGCATTGCGTTTAGGGGTATTTAGGCCAAAGAAAAAGTTTAAAAAACATTTGGACCAAAATTTGCAAGCATACTGTTTTTCTGCCTCGGGCCTAATGAATCGCAATCGTGGAGACTATCAAGCGATTGTGAAGAGTAAAAGGCAGTGAAGCCACGCGATTGCAAACCAGTTCATGTGATTGCGAAGAATAGAAAAAATTTGTCCAGCTGCTAAAGCTATGCGACCACGGAAGGTTCTACGCGATCGCGATAGGCAATGAAAATTCGCAGCAAATTTAGACCTACGCGATCGCGGACTGGGGCATCGTGATCACGAGGGTCGTCTTCCTCGCCCAGTACAAGTTTACTTGGGCGTTTCATCAAACAGACGGTGGGTTTTGTTTCACTCAGCAATTTTAGACAACCCAATCATGACTAATCACCCCCAAACTTGCATACATTTTCACTCTTACACTCAACCAAACTCCCACAACAAGCAAGCATACAAAAATAACCCAATAATAACCTTTGACAAAGTAAACCAAATTTCAAGACCTAAAATTTGAAAATAGGGCTGCCCATCCTCTACTTACCATAGTTATTAAAAACAAAACTTAGCGTTAAGGTGGGAATTGACATACCTGGAGCATAATGAAGGGATGATGCGATGGAAGTTGAAGCACGGATGAATGGGTATTGTTTCAGGGATTAGGGGGAATAAGGGAGTGCTTGTTCTTTGTTTGGGTGAAAAATGAGTGTGGTAATCCTTCCAGTTCTTTTGAAACAAATCATACCAGGCAACTGCAATTGCGTGGGCAACAATGAGTTCGCGTATCACAGATCTGACCAAAGGACACAATCGCGTGAGCCTTCCAGCGATCACAAAGAGTGAGAAATCTCTATGTTCCGCGATCGCGATATGTTTACTGCGATCGCGATGTATTGAATTTTTATGCAATTTTCTGGAAGTTATTCGATCGCATTTTATCTTAGGCCTACAACTTTGCGATCGAATTTTTACTGAAGCGGCTGCATAGTGGAGCAGTGTCCTGCTCTGCAATATGTTTTTTCACCAACACTATTTTTTGGCTACCTGGTCACCCCGACCTGCTCAAATCAACTCCAAAAATTTTGAAACTTGGTAGATTGGTTAGAAACAATATAATAAGCTATTATAAAAAAGAAAATTTAAAAAATGAACAATAATTTTGAAAACGATGGGTTGCTTCCCACCAAGCGCCGCATTTAACGTCGTGGCACGACGCAAGTCAACTTTACCACTTTTCTCACCACTTTGATGATATGAACTGGGCACCTAGCTTGGAATCAAGCTTGTGACCACGGGCGATAGGGGGTGGTAAGTCTATGACCTAGCCAAGCATTGATTTCTTCATTTTGCACTTCTTGGCTTTCATGTGAGGTATGTCATTTTGCTTTCTTGTTTCCTCAAATTGTAGAATGTATGGTATGAGTTTTTCCTCCTCGCAATCCTTCATTGATTCGTGTAGTTCAACTTCCATATCACCACACAGTTCCAATGTTGAAAAATGCTTGGAATGTGACTTCTAACCTCCAGCTTGCATTTTTTCTCGGATTTTGACGTTCTTTTTTCCCCCGGACTAGAGTCAATTTCAACAAAATTGTCATTTACTGTAACGACCCGACCGGTCGTTTTGCATATTAGGACCCTTTTCCCCTAGATGAGGCTTTCTGTAGCAGCTTATTATGATTTATGACTTGCGGGGACGGGTGGTCCGGGATTCGGAAGTGTTTAGAGTAGTATAGGAACACTTGGTTCTTTAAGGTTGGCCTTTAAGGCCAAGTTTGACTTCGATCAATATTTTGAGTAAATAACCTTCGAATCAAGTCTTGACGGTTCCGGTAGCTTCGTATGATGATTTCGAACTTGGGTGTATGTTTGTAATGGGTTTTGGATGACCCGGGAGCGTTTCAGCGTCCAATATCGAAATACGAGTTTCCTTAAGTTTGAAATTTTGTTTGGAATGTGTTTTTGTGTTAGCGAAGTCTGAACGGAATTTTGAGACCGGGAATAGTTCCTTTATGTCATTTATGACTTTCTTGCACAATTTGGTGTCATTCCAAGTAGTATAGGTCGGTTCGGCGCATTGAAAGCGAATTATAGAACTGTAAGTTCAAAGTTTAATTCAATTTGGTTTTGGGGTCGACTTCTTAGTTTCGTTGTTGTTTTTCACATTCCGAAAATTCAAGCGAGTCCGTATCATGAATAAAAACTTGCCAGTGCCATTAGACGGGGGCCCGAGGGTCTCGGGTGAGTTTCGGACCCCTCGGAGCTAATTCCGAAACACCAGATTTTTCCTGTCTGGTTTCCTTCTGTGTGATCGCAGGTTCACTAATGCGATCGCATAGGAGGAGTTGGCAGGGGTGAGAAAATGACATGTGCGATCGCACAGGTTTGTCCGCGTCCGTAGTGGGTAAAGCTGTGGCCTGGCCTAGCTGATGCTCTCCGCGATCGCATCCCCCTCCACCGCGATCGCATAGGTTTAGCCCAGCTAGCCTTCCGCGATCGCATGCCCCCTTCCGCGGTCGCATAGTGGACCTTCAGGGGCCTTGACCATTTGGCTTATGCGATTGCACTGCCCCAGCTGCGATCGCACACAAGGGGCAGCTGGGCAGTGTTAGTTTTAAACGGGACTTAATCACTTTTCACCTCATTTCTTCCACCATTGTCGACCTAGAGAGATTGGGAAAGAGCCAATCCACCTAGCTTTTGAAGAGGTAAGTAAATTCTACCCTAGTGTTAGTTTAATACATTAATTACTAGTTAAATTAACTACCTAACTGGGGAAAATCAAGGAATTTGGGTAGTAAACTAGGGCTTTCGAGAATTTAGGGAATTACCCGTGAATTGGCTATTAAATCATACAAAAATCATATATTAATGATACTTAGGTTATGGGTAATTGATTCCTTCGAAAATTTTCGGAATCCGAGCATGCGGGCTCGGGGGTGAATTTTGGGATTTCTTCAAGAATGATGAAATGACTAAGAAAAATTGGAGAATTCCATGCTTTTGAGTATAATTTGATATATTTACATAACATTTGATTAGTTTCGAGTCCTTGGGTGACGAGTTTGGAGTTTCGGACGCGTTCTTGGTCCGGGAAGTAGATTCGACACGAGGTGAGTCTCCTTTCTAACCTTGTAAGAGGGAATTGTCCCCATAGGTGATCTAAATGCTATGTGTTAATGTTTTTAGGGGCTACGTACATACAAAGTGACGAGAGTTCGTACGTAGCGGCTATTATTATTATGTCCGGGTAGTTAGGCCCACATCATGCCTTGTGTTCTTCCTCGTAATAAAATATATGTTATGAATTCATGTTATAGGTAACATTGTTTCCCTGAGGTTTTATGGAATTTGATAATTTGAAGGAATTGTTTATGGAAGGTAATTTTAAAGGAAATGTTGCGTGTGCATGTGATCGCTTCGCATTTTACATTCCGCGAGCGGAGTGTTATATCCCCAAATCTCATGGGAGCGGGTCGTACGCCACGACGAGATTGAAAGATGCACTTATGGTTCAGGTCGTTCGACCCTCGGCAGTGCAGAGATATGATTATTTTATGGCCCAGGCCTGTTGTCCTTATCCCATATGCGCATGATAAATTGTTGATGATTTCATGGATATTGCTTTGACAGATAGAAAACTGAACTGGCAATTGTTTATTTACTTCTAGTATTTATTTGGACTTCAGTACCTTTAATATTTGCTGCTTTACTACCTTCACATGCCTACCGCTTTCATCATATTCTGTTAAATTATATTGTTGGACCTTAGTGAGTGTCAAGTCGACCTCTCATCACTACTTCCTCCAGATTAGACGGGTACTCACTGGGTACATATTTATTTATGTACGCATGCTACGCGTCTGTCCTTAATTGTATAGGTTCTGAGGCTGGTGCTTCTGGTTATCAGACCGGAGCTCGATTCTGATATTAGCTGGACCTGACTTCACGGTGAGCTGCTTCTCCTGACGATCCTCGGCAGCACCATGGAGTTCCCTTTTGTTATTTCCTGTCTATTTCTTTCAGACAGTGGGACTGTATATTATATCTTTTGTATATTCTATTAGTATGCCCGTAGGAATTGTGACACTAGTTCCTGGCACACACGCTGTAGTTATTATAGATTACGGGACCGTACATATATTGGCTCACACCTCCTTATGACTGTTTTTTGTTAAAACTGGTTAACTATCCTTCTCGATTTATTGTTCGAGCTTTAAAACTTGGTATATGTTGAAATGTTTAATCAAAGGAGAAAGAACCAATAGTAAATTGAGTGGTTGCTTGCCAGATCCCGCTGTTGGGCACCATCACTACCTGAGTTAGGATTTTGGGTCGTGACATTTACACCGGTTGACTCTAATTCCACATTTTTCTTGGCATCACTAATACTCATGGAGTCGGTTGGCAGATGTGGTCCTCCACAATAAGGACAAGGGTCATCAAAGTATGAACAACTACCATCCGACCAATTTTCATTATATGATGCCTTTGTTTTTATCAAAAATTATGAAACTAAACAAAAACAAACAAGAAAAATTTACCAAGGTAAAAAAAATAATTGCACAAATATTCACAAGTTTGGACCAAAGCACTTATGCTTTTTTCTAAAACAACCTAAATTACGCCAATTGTTCCCCGGCAACGGCGCCAAAAATTGATACGCTCAAATTACACCTTAAAATAGTGTAAGCGATAAATATCAAATATAGTAACACAACTAGGCTAGGGTCGAATCCCACAGAGAACAATATATAGGCGACTAGGAATGTAAGAGAATTATCACTTATCGCGCAATGCCAAACAATTAGAGTTTTGGTTGAGAAAATATTTATACCTAAATGAAAAAATGTAAACTAACCTAGAAACCAAGTAAAATGATCAATGGTTAAAAGTATGAATGCATTGGGAATTACACTCAAGTAACGATCCAATGTATTTCATGATTTTACAAATATGAGCGAGTTTATGTTAATTAGCCACGGATAATAATTCTTAATTAGTTTCTTTCGAAGACTAACAAGACTACCTAATTGAATTATTCCTAACCCAATTAAGTGATTAAGCACACCCGGATATGGGTACAAGTAGTTCAATCCTATTCCTAGGTAGAATCTATAAAATGAGGGTTAAAACCTCAAATTCTTGTTAATTAATCTTTCCCAACCCCAAATTATCCTTTCCAAAATTAATTCGGAGTTAATGGGCGAGTCCTAGGGTTAGCTAATACCTTTGGAAACATTAAAGAACAAGAATAATTAAAGAACATTTAACTCACTTCATAAATAAATAAAATCATTCAATACATAAGCACAACAAGGTATTTAATACACTTTAAACATGAATATTTCCATAAACAGGAATTAGAGTTGGAAATAAATACTACACACTTAAATATTCAATACAAATCAAGGAAATGAAGAAATAAACATAAATGGGTAAGAAATCCTTAACCACAAGCTTGAAATCTTCAAAGCCCAAGTGTGTATGCAAACCCTAGCTTCAAAACTTGTTCTCCTCTTATGTCTCTACTGAAAATAGGCCAAAAGATAAGCCAAATATAAGCCAAAGAATCTAAAAATATCTCCTAGGTTGTTTATAAAAATGGTTTGGGGATAAAAACGTGAAATGTCAAAACTGCCCAGTTTTCGCCCAAATTTAGTGCATCGCGATCGCGTGAATATGATTATGATCATGTAGGGTTGGCTACAGGACTTCTGCGATCGCAGATCCAACTTAGTGGTCGCGTAGAGCATTGCCAGGGCTGGTGACCAATTCCTTCATCGCGATCGCGTAATGAGTAATCGCATCGCAGCCCTATCTTTGCGATCACGAAGAGCACCTGACATCAGTTATTTTTCATCATTTCGGTACATTTTGACTTTATTTCTTCCATTTATTCTCCAAATCACATGACACCTGAACATTTCCAATAAACCTTAGAAACTTTCCTAGTTTCCTACCAAAATTATACCAAAGTTCAAACATTAAGAGGAGATAAGTTGGTACAATACCAACTTATCAGTCACGAGGGTTCAACTAAGTCTGGGTGATCATTTATGACTTGTGGGTAACACTTATTGAGGTCCTGAGGGCATCTGTATAGGTTCGGATGGTTATCGGACTGATTTTTGGCACTTTGAGAATGCTGGTTTGTGATGTTCTTTCATTTCCGCAGATGCGGATAGGTGACCGTAAGTGTGATCACCGCAGGTGCGGAATGTAAGTCGTAGGTGCGAATTATAGCTTGGTAAAGGTTGGTTGCAGATACGGAAAGAGGACTGCCGATGCGGTATTTGGCCCTTTAATGAGTTTCCGCAGGTGCGCACCTGGGACTGTAGGTGCGGGTCCGCAGGTGCAAAGATATGGACCGCAGATGCGGTTTTCCTTGGCAGAAGGAATAAAAATCAACCTTCAGGAATTATGGGTCATTTCATCAAAATTTTCATACGGATTTGAGCTTGAGAGAAGGTTTTGAAGGGGGAAATCAAGGGAACTTCGTGGAGGTAAGATTTTTGGACCTAAAACTCATTTCGATGGTGTTATTTGACTGATTAGAGGTGAAATTTATGGAAAATAGTGCCTAAAATTGGGGGTTTAGGGCTTGGGAAGTTGAGACTTTAAATTGAGGAATTGAGGGGTCATTTGTGGTTGGATTTTGATGTATTTTATATGTGTAGACCCGTGGAAGGATAAGGGTTCTAGTTTTGTGATTTTTAGTGAATTCCGAGACATGGGGTCAGGGGTCGGGTCTGACCAATTTCGAGATTTGTGCTTAATTTTGATAATTTTCGAATGGGTTTTGTCTCCCTAGAATATATTGATAATATTAATCTGGTTTTTGTTAGATTCAGAGCAATGGGGAGCCGATTCGAGAGGCAAGAGCATCGATTAGTAAATCTTGTCCTGAGGGTATGAAACCCCGGATATTGTATTTTCTCACTATTTTGGAGTGGCGCACATGCTGGATTACGAGTGTGTGGCGTGCACTGATAGGGGATTGTGACTTGGTCCATCCTCTGACAACTATTAAGTTGCATATTTGCTTCTAAATCATATGATAATTCATGTTTTAAGACTATTATTATATTTTGGGCTATACGCCATGTTTGGGGCCTTGTGTCGACCTATTTAGACCCCCTTGGGGGCTGTTTACTGCTATTCCTCACTTTGTTGACTCGTGATTTACACTCATTCCTATCTTGTTTAACTAATTTTGAAACTCAGTTTTATTTACACTATTTTTGTTGTATAAAATGATATTTTGGGTCGAGTACCCCGTTTTATTGATAGTCCGAGTGGCTTTTGAGAGGTTTCTGACTGAGTGAGGGCGAGGGCCGATGTTGTAAGGATATTATGGGATCGGACTGTATGTCGCAACATGATACACTGTTTATGATATGTGAGAGGCCGAAAGCCTGAGTGATTATGCCACGAGATGGCTTGATATTACCGCTTGGGCTGTAGGAGCCCCTCCGGAGTATGTACACTCCTAGTGAGCGCATGTACCTACTGAGTGCGAGTGCTGAGTGATGAGAGAATTGGGAGGCATGAGTGAGTGTGAGGTAGACCGAGGGGCTGATACCAAGTGATTTTGGAGGCACGATGAGTGAGTAATGCTGAGTGATGATATGCCCTAGGGGAAATTTACGATACATGTTTTCCTCTGAAAGACTTTTTATGAACTCTGTCATTTCATATACTAAACCATTTTGATTTCTATGGAAATTATGAAAAATGGTTCATTTTCAAAGGATATTTTACTGAAAATAATTTTAAATGTTACAAGATATTGTATTTGTGTTTTCGGAAAGAAAGGCTTCATTTACTGTGCATTGATGACTGTTTTTACTTGTTTCGTAGCCTTAGACATTATTTACTCTCATTACTAGTGAGTTGGTGTACTCACATTACTCCCTGCAACTTATGTGTAGATTCAGGTGCTGGGTTTGAGCGCTAGCTGTTTTTCACATTCTCTTAGATCTTCGTTCGGGATTTTGAGGTAGTAGTTTGGCGTCCGCATCATGCCTTCTTTCCCTTATTATCCTGTTATTTAATATCATTTCTTAGAATTAGTTGTAGTAAGGAAATAGTAGTACAATGTATTATTTCATAGATGCTCATGACGGTTGACTCAAGGTTTTGGGGCGGTGTTTTAAATGACTTATCTATCTTTGTAGGTTAGAAATATTAAATCTTGGAAATTTATGAAGTATCGAAGGATTTTGAATTTAATGGAAAATCTTAATGTTATTTCGCGATAGATTGGTTAGCCTAGTATCATGATAGGCGTCATCACATCCAGTGTAGTTTTGGGGTCGTGACAAGTTGGTATCAGAGCCTAGGTTACATAGGACTCATCGGTCATGAGCAGGTTTAGTAGAGTCTTGCGGATCGATACGGAGACGTCTGTACTTATCTTCGAGAGGCTGCAGAACCCTTAAGAAATTCTCCCATTCTTGATTTATGTCGTGCGAATATGTTGATTATGGAAATCTAAACTTCTATTGTTTCATTCTCTCACAGATGGTGAGGACACGCGCTACAGATCAGGGAGACCAGACACCAACGAGAGGTTGAGGCCAGGGTAGAGGTAGAGGTGCAGCCGGCGCAGCAGCCGGGGCAGTACCGGTAGACCCACATATTTTCAAGATAAGGTCCCCACAACAGATGTTCCAGCAGGATAGGCTCATGCACCGGCAATGCCTATTGTGATTCCGGGACTTCAAGAGACACTCAAACTCCAGCTTCCCAGACACCTGAGCAGCTCATTTAGGGGCTTCAGGCATCGTGGGCAGCTCCAGCCCAACCGGTTGCACCTGTCCAGGATTTTGTGATCCCTGTCATGCAAGATGATGATCAGCGTAGGCTGGAGAGATTTGGTAGACTTCAACCTCCAACATATAGTGGTGCCGAGGGAGAGGATGCCCAGGTTTCTTGGACAAGTGTCAAAGGATGCTTTGTACTGCAGGGATACTAGAGACCAGTGGGGTCTCGTTTACTACCTTCCAGCTTTCATGGGCTGCTTTTACTTGGTGGGAGTCTTACGAGAGGCGTAGGCCTGTTGGTGCAGCACCCCTTACTTGGCAGCAGTTCTCCACTCTCGTTTTAGAGAAGTATGTTCCCCAGTCTCACAGAGAGGAGTTGTGTAGGCAGTTCGAGTAGTTGTGTCAGGGTGAGTTGATAGTGACGCAGTATGAGATGAGGTTTTGAGAGCTAACCCATCATGCCACAGAGTTGGTCCCTACTGAGAGAGAGAGGATTAGGAGTTTCGTGGATGGCCTCACTTATCAGCTTCGTATTCTCATGACCATAGAGAGTATCAGGTGCTACATTTGAGTAGGTTGTTGATATTGCTCGGGATATTGTGTTAGTTCGCCGCCATGAGCGAGAGGAGAGAGAGGCCAAGAGGCCTTGAGGGTCTGATAGTTTGAGCAATGCTCATTCTAGAGGACAGCTTCTGCATAGCAGAGGCTGCTCAGTTAGGCCTCCTCAGCCAGTTCGCCCAGCTTATAGTGGTGTATCCTCAAAGAGCCAACGTAGTTCTCATCAGGTTTGTTCTTCATTCAATGCACTTCCAGCCCAGAGCTCATCTCTAGCACCATCGGCTCCAGGTTCTTCTATGCATGGTTCTTCTAGTTGTTATCATGGTGCTAGGGGTTCCCTTCAGTCCCCGTCTCCAGCTCCAGGGAGTTGTTTCGAGTGTGGAGAGTTTTGGCATGTGTGGAGATAGTGTCCTCGTCGTCATGGTGGTTCATCTTAGCAGAGGAGTTACCACTCGACTTCATCCCTAGTCACTTTACCACCTACCCAAGCAACTAGGGATGGGGGTCAGACAACTAGAGGTTGCCCTAGAGGGGGAGGTCAAGGAGGTGGAGGTCAAACTCGTATTTATGCACTCCCAGCCAGACCAGATGCTATGGCTTCAGATGCAGTGATTACAGGTATTGTCTCAGTCTTTCACCGAGATGGTTCGGTCTTATTTGATCTTGGTTCCACGTATTCCTATGTTTCATCATATTTTTCCTATTTTCTGGATATGCCCTGTGAGTCTTTAGTTACATTTGTTCATGTGTAGACTCCAGTGGGATTTACTATTGTTGTGGATTGTGTGTATCGGTCGTGTGTGAAATCTATTGGGGGTCTGGAGACCAGAGTGGATCAATTCTTATCATGGTTGATTTTGATGTGATGTTAGGCATGGATTGGCTATCTCCGTGTCATGTTGTTCTTGATTTACACGCTAAGACCGTGACATTAGCTATGCCAAGATTTCCAAGAGTTGAGTGGAGAGGTTCTATTGAGTATGTGCCCAATAGGGTGATTTCTTACCTGAAGGCCCAGCGTATGGTAGAAAAGGGGTGTTTATCGTTTTTGGCATTTGTGAGTGATGTTAGTGTTGAGACTTCGACTATTGATTCTGTTCATGTGGTCCGTGATTTTCCGGACGTGTTTCCCGCTGAACTGCCAGGCATGCCACCTAACAGGGATATTTATTTTGGTATTGATTTGGTGTCAGGCACTCATCCTATTTCTATTCCACCTTATCGTACGACACCATCGGAGTTGAAGGAATTGAAAGAGCAGCTTCAGGAACTCCTTGATAAGGGATTCATTCGGCCTAGTGTGCCACTTTGGGGTGCACCGGTGTTATTTGTTAAGAAGAAAGATGGTTCCATGAGAATGTGTATTGAATACAGGAAGTCGAACAAGGTTACAGTCAATAATAAGTTACCTTTGCCTCGCATTAATGATTTGTTTGACCAGCTTCAGGGAGCCATAGTGTTCTCTAAGATTGACTTGAGATACGGGTATCATCAGCTGAAGATTCGGGATTCTGATATTCCCAAGACGGCCTTCAGGACTCGTTATGGTCATTACGAGTTTATGGTGATGTCTTTTGGGATGACCAATGCCCCAACATCGTTCATGCATTTGATGAACAGTGTGTTGCAACCTATTTGGATTCCTTTGTCATTGTGTTCATTGATGACATCCTGGTATATTCTCGTATCCAGGAGGAGCATGCTCAGCATTTGAGAGTTGTTTCACAGAGATTGAGGGAGGAGAAGCCTTATGCAAAGTTCTCCAAGTGTGAGTTTTGGCTTGGCTCAGTAGCTTTTTCCAGGCATGTAGTGTCCAGTGAGGGTATTCAGGTTGATCCGAAGAAGATAGAGGCGGTGTAGAGTTGGCCTAGACCGTCCGCAGCTACAAAGATTAGAAGTTTCCTTGGTTTGGCGGGGTATTACTATCATTTTGTGGAGGGGTTTTCTTCTATTGCTTCTTATTTTACCAAATTGACCTAGAAGGGTGCTCCGTTCAGGTGGTTGGACGAATGTGAGGAGAACTTTCAGAATCTCAAGGCTGCATTGACCTTAGCTTCAATGTTAGTATTTCCATCAACTTCAGGTTCTTATACCGTGTATTGTGATGCCTTGAGGATAGGCATTGGTTGTGTTTTGATGCAGGAGGGTAGGATGATTGCCTACGCCTCGCGCCAGTTGAAGACTCATGAGAAGAATTATCTAGTGCATGATCTCGAGCTAGAATCCATTGTTCATCCCTTGAAGACTTTGGCGTCATTATTTGTACGGTGTGCATTGTGAGGTTTTTACTGATCACCGTAGTGTGCTGTATCTATTTAAGCAGAAGGATTTGAATTTGCGTCATAGGAGATGGTTGGAGCATCTCAAGGACTATGATATCACTATTCTATACCATCCGGGGAAGGCCAATGTAGTGGCTGATGCCTTGAGTTGCAGAGCAGAGAGTTTGGGGAGTCTAGCATATCTTCCACCAGTAGTTCATCACATCTCACAGTCGTCAGTTCATCAAGATAGGAAATAGTAATGTTGTAGGGATAAAGATATGAAAGAAAAAGAGTAATAATAAAAAATCAAGAAATTTAAAGCGTCAAACAAAATGATTTTCGTAACTCAAATAATGTTTTTGGAACATTTAAAATATTATTTGAAACAAAAATGCAAAAGTGGAAATCATTTTTTTTAGAAAATGTAAACAATGTTATTCATCCTTGCTACCCCGGGACTCGTCGGGCCCTTGATGGTCTAACAATTCAGTTCTTGAGGAATGCTCCTCTCTCCACAACTTGGATGGTAGGGCCTTCCTCCTCCTCCTCCTCGACGATCACACAACAGTCCATATTATCATCTTCTAAGAACAAATTCCTCAATGCTGCCAATGCTTCTTCTTCCTCTGATCCCCATATGATATCGGCCTGATGGAAGGTCTGAATTAAGTGCGGAACGGGTTTCTCAAGTAGGTAGTATGGACCACGCCATGGTGGTGACCAATCATCGTATTCCTTCCAGGTGTACTGATACCCTAGCCCTAAGGTTGTGCCATGGCGCTTCAGCTGTATTGGCTTGGAGGTACCCTGGAGGTGCTTACCGAGACCCCTGCCAAGTTCGTACCCTTTCAATGCCAATATGCATTCTATCTTTCTACTCCACCACTTATCCTTTTCGATCGCATTAACACGCTTGATGCGATGGTAGGTTTCTCCACCAAACTTCCTTCTGTATTCTATCACCGAAACAATTTGACTGTTCTCCCATCTCCATGGATGATCACTTCTTGAAGGTTCCACTCAAACTTCACAGCTCGGTGCAAAGTAGATGTTACATCCCCAGCAGCATGTATCCACGTCCATCCCAACAACAGATTGTAGGAGGCGGATATGTCTAGCACATGAAACTCAACGTCAAACCAAGTGGAACCCATCTGCAAGCAGAGATTAGTTTCTCCAATGGTAGCCCTCTGAGACCCATCGAACGCTTTCACATTCATATTCTCTACTCGTATCTCGTGTAAACCCTTGCCCAACCTCTTCAGAGTTTCCAATGAGAAAATATTGAGGCTCGATCCTCCGTCTATCAAAACTCTGGCGATGAATTTATCTTCACATTGCACTATGATGTGCATCGCCCTGTTATGACTTAACCCCTCAGGTGGCAGCTCGTCCTTATGGAAAGTGATCTTGTGGATTTCTAGCACCTGCCCTACCATGTTAGCCATTTCTTCGATAGTGACGTTGTTGGCCACATACGCTTCATTCAACACCTTCATCAGAGCATTCCTGTGTGCCTTAGAATTTTACAACAATGACAGGATGGATATCTAGGCGGGAGTCTTGTTCAAATGATCAACGACAGAGTACTCTCTTGTCTGTACTTTCCTTCAGAGGTCATCTGGACCAGTCTCAATAACGGGCGGATTGCTGGAAGCTTGCTTACTGGTTTCTCCTAAATGTTCAGGTGTATAAACCCTTCCTGTTCTAGTCATTCCTTTTGCAGTGCCGGACTCTTCCATATTCTCCTTTTCTTTTCTTCTAGCCTCGGCCACATAATCCCAATGTACATCATTGGAACTGAAGGGTGGTGTGTATGCCGCCGTTATAGTGAAAGGTGTGGCCACTTCTACCTCAAATGGAGCGGGTGTTGTTGCAGGTGGTGTTACTTCTACTTCAAAAGGAACCGTTGAGGCTAACTCGACTTCAATTGGCGCCTTTACCTGCACCTTAATGGGATTGAGCGTGACTGCAGGTTTCTTAGGATCATCACCTTCTCGAATAAGCTAAATTGATCCCTCGGGATCAAATTCTTCATCAGTTTCTATCACATTGACCCCTTCACCCCTATGATCTGGGAAGGGATTGTTGCGGACATTAGGTGCAGTTTTCTTTGCCTGTATGACCTTATTATCAATCAGGGTATGGATATTGTCTTTCAAGGTGCGACACTCATCAATAGTGTGTCCCTTCATACTGAAATGGTACGCAGAGGTGTTGTTTTTATTGACCCATGGAGATGAATTTTCCATTGCCATAGCGGGAATAGGGGTGACATATCCAACAACTTTCAACCATTCGTACAACTAGTCGATGGGTTCAGGAATGGCGGTGTACTGTTTGGGTAGTTTTCGGTCAAAATTAGGCCTGGGTCTTTGGTAATTTTGATGAGTTGGAGGTGACTGATAATAGGATGGTTGGGTATTATAGGCGTGGTTTGTGGTAGCAAGTTGGGAATATCTGGGAGGTGAAGGTTGGTATGTGGGTGGAGGTGTTTGGTATACAAATGGAGTTTTCGGACCTTGGGTAACCATTATTGTTACCACTTCTTTCTTCTTCGATATACTACCTGATTGTAATGCTTTGTTCGTGGCCTGCAGTGCCTCGAAATTCGTCACCATTCCATTTTTAATACATGCCTCGATCTTCTCTCCGAGCTTGATGATATTAGAGAACTTATGATTCTCAATGACCATTAGCCTTTGGTAATATTGTGGATCATGTGCCCTGACGAAGAACTTGTTCAGTTCCTCATAACCTTCATTGCTTCTGACCTCCACCGAGTAGCATACTCTTGGAAAGTCTTAGTTGGCTTCTTCTTGAGGTTCTAGATATGAAAAACATCCAGTGCATTCTCCATGTTGAATTTGAACCTGTCCATGAAATCTAACGCCATGCTTACCCAATTAGCCCATTTCTTGGGATTTTGGCTTATGTGCCAAGACAGGGCATCTCCGTTAAGGCTTCTCATGAACAGCTTCATGCAAGTCCTTTCGCCTTTTACGACCCTCACGAGTTTGTCATAGTAAGTTGTCAGATGAACCTTGGGGTCACTTGTTCCATCAAACATTTCCAACTAGGGAGGTTTGTAACCCTCTGGCAGTTCAACATCTGGCTGTATGCACAAATCTTCGTAATTCAGACCTTTTATCCCTTTACCTCCTTCAACACCCTAAACTCGGCTTATTAGTGTCTTGAGCTCCTCGACCATGTTCTTAATGAGAAGGTCCGTCTCGGAGGGTTTCGGTGTATATGAGATTGGTTGAGTGGAGTGAGGTAAGTTTTCCACGTATATAGGGTTGTTCTGGTGAATGCCAGGAGTTTGTGTATAGTGATGAATATTAGTTGAGTTTTGGGGTTTGGGGATAATTTGTGGGGTATTCTAAGGAGTGTGATAAATGGTTCGCGGGGATTGAGTAGGGAGATGTTGATTTTGAGAGGGGGTTGGATACTTGTGAGGTGCGCAAGGATTCTGCGGGCATTTGTTGGGTGAGTTCTGAGGTGGTGCCGGGTTTTGGGTGTTGACATCTGGGACATTCAGTGTGAGGGAAAGTTTTGCCAAGTTACGAACCTGCTCAAGTTCACCATGTAGTTCAAGTATCTTCTTCTCAAGCCGTAAAACAAAATCATTTGGGGCCTGAGTGCCCAGACAATCGGAAGTTTAATCATTCTCAACATTTGTAGTATTGTCTTTTCTGATGTCGTTCATATTATCAATTTTGGCTTTCCCATTGCCTTTTGGTATACTTGGAGGGGGAGAAGGTGGAGGGCCTCTGGTTCTAGTATGATAAGCTGATGATGCCAATATGCGTGAACCAACCGCAGGGAATGGGAATAATCAAAAAGAAAGAAAAACAACAAGATAACCAAGTCAGTAAGAATTCCAAAACGATGTTTGCAGTATTTAACACATAGTGCGTGTAACGACCCGGCCAGTCGTTCCGTGAAATTAGCCCCATTTCCCCTGTTTCATATTTGTCTTATATTATTTAACCTATTCATGTTGTGTTGGGTTGGTTGGTTCGGGTTCGGAATGGTCGTGGTGAGAATTGAGACATTTAGTCTATTAAATGAGCTTAATAACAGGAAAAGTCAACCGAGAGTTGACTCATAGGTAAACGACCTCGGAATGTGAGTTTTATATCTCATATATCTCCTTTAGGTGATTTGGGACTTAGGAGTTTGTTCGGAATGTGATTTTGAGGTCCTGAATAGAATTAGGCTTGAAGTGGCGAAATTGAGTTTTTGGCTATTTTTGGTCGGCGTTGGAAAATTAGCTATCGGGGTCGGAATAGAATTCCGAAAGTTGGAAAAAGTTTGTAGAGTTTTTTTGGATGTGTGTGCAAATTTTCAGGTCATTCGGACGTGTTTTTGAGGGTTTCGGCATCTTTACCGAAATTTTGAAGTTTCTAAGTTCATAGGCTTGAATCCGAGGTGAATTAAGTGTTTTGGTATTGTTTTGAGTGTTTCGAAGGCTCGACTAAGTTCAAATAATTTTATGGTATGTGTTGAAATGTTTTTTGGAGGTCTCAAGTGCCTCGAGTGTGTTTTGGGTGGTTAACAGATCAATTTTTGGACTTTGGTGATGGAAGATTTTGCTGGTGTTTGGGTTCTGGTTTTCTTCTACGCGATCGCGTAGGTTTAGTGGATGGGGTGGGTGAGTTGTGCTATGCAATCACAGAAGGGAGGATGTGATTGCGTGAGATAATGGTTTTTGAGCTTCGCTAACGCGTGGCCTGGTTCGCGTTCGCGTAGAAGGAGGAAAGCGAGTGAGGCTGAGATGGTTAAGCTTCGCGATCACGTGAAGAGGTATGCGAATGCATGGGGTTGAGTCTCATTGCATTGTGATCGCGTGTGGTTGTCTATGATCGCGTATGGTAAGCATTGGGCAGTGTCATTTTTTGTTCTTCGCGATCGCGTGGGTATTTCCGTGATCACAGTGAGTAAAGTACCTGGGCAGAAACTTTAAGTTCAAAAACGAGGGTTTAGTCCATATTTCAAAAACCCATTAGAGAGCTCGGGAGAAGGTGAATTTGGAGGGGATTTTCAGTGGAGTTATTGGGGTGAGTATTCTTCAATCATATTTGGGTTAATTCCATGATTTAGTGTTGATTTTCATCATTTAATTTGTGAAATTAGGGTGGAAATTGGGAGGAAAGTTTGAGAATTTCTTTTGGTGATTTGAATGGGCAATTGAGGTCGGATTTTGATGAATTTGATATGGGTATACTCGTGAGGGAATAAGGATTCTAGTTTTGTGATTTTTATCGAATTCCGAGATGTTGACCCGGGGGTCAGGTTTGGCCAAATTTGGGATTTTGGGTTAATTTTGATAATTTTCGAATGGGTTTGTTCCTTAGCATATATTGATGGTACAAATCTGAGTTTTTGTAGATTTGGAGCATTTGGAGGCCGAGAGTAGAGGCAAAGGCACTGTGGTCTAGGATTTTAGCCGGTCTTGAGGTAAGTAACGTTTCCAAACTTGGTTCTGAGGGTTCGAAGCCCCGAATTAAATGATATATGACTATAATTAAGGTGACACACATGCCAAGTGACGGGTGTGCGGGCATGCATTGAGTGATTTGTGGCCTGGCTCATCCCATGACACCGTCTAGTAGCTATTATAGATTGATATCTGCACTTCCATTGATGTGGTAAATGTGAACATGTTAGAAATCATGTTAAGAACAAATGCTAAGGCTTCACGCCAAAAATGCTGAGACCCGAGTAATCATTTATTTCTGTCTCATTAGGTGATTATTTTATTTCATATGCCTAGTTCTGTCATAGCATATTATTTCATGCCTCAGTCTTAGTAATTGTTAATTGTATACGTATTTTTCATTGTTTTAGGCTGATTTATGCATCTGTGAACCAAGTGAGTGAGACTGGAGAGTAATGACTGAGTGAGGCTGAGAGCCTATTATTGAGACAGTTATGATATCGGACTGCACACCGCAGCGATACTCTGATCATGCCTCCATTGGCTTTATATAGCGCTTGGGTTTATAGGAGCCACTCTGGAGTTTTTACACCCCCAGTGAGCGCATTGATATTGAGGGATGGATCTTCCCTAGACATGGACCTTGTCCGAAGTTAATGGTTTGTGAGGGATGGATCGTCCCTGGACATGGATCTTGTTCGAGTGTTGTATTCCAAAGATGGATCTTCTCCATGGGGATGGATTGGCCTTTTCCTCAGTATTGAGTGACTACGGTCACCAGTGTTTATGTACATTCCGGGACTCCTTGGTCCCATTTAAAAAATTTAAGGCTTCCATAGCCTACCATTATGATATCCTTAGTCAACCCCTTTGAGTCTAAGCCTTTTTTCATTCAATAACCACATTACAAGCCTTCATTCGTTTTATAATGACCCTCTCTTAGCACCCAATCTTTCCTTAGCATTCATGATGAACAAGAAGCAAAAACATAAGTTTGGCGGATAAACGAGGAAATTTCAAAGTGATTAAAGTTCAAAGAACAAAAAGAATTGATGAAGAGGAAAGGCAAAAAAAAAGGATGAAAAACCAAAAGGAATCATGTCAAAAAGAAAGTAAAGGTTGTAAGGATTCAAGAAAACAATGTTGAAAGGCATGGAATGATGAGAAAAGGAGAAAAATGATTATCATGAAGAAGAAAGAGTGACAATGTGTCTTTCTAGTTCCCCCAAGGAAGAAAAATTTACTCAAAGAGTCAAGAAAGTATGAGCCGAAATGAGAAAATGGAGTGTTGAAGGAAATATGATACCATCATAATTCATTATGTCCTACCTTGATCCAAAAAGCCTTCATTAAATCCTGCTAAAGCCCTATATGATTTCAAGTTGAGTGAGCTTACATTAGTGGTGATTTACATGAGGGGCAAGCTTATGGTACTTAGAGCCAGACTTGTGACATTCTTTTGAGAGTGATGAGCGCATTTCTATATAATCCATGTTTTGAGTGTCACATTCTATAAGGTGAGATTAGCCATGGAGAATAGCTGAGGAGGAGTTTGGGATCCACAATGACCTACGTAAGAGAGTGAGCTTCCTTGATGAATTGAGTCAACTCTTGATGTTTTTGTGTCACATTCGAACTATGGAACTCAAAAGGTCATAGCATGATGCTATTAATAATGCATTTGTGTTGAGGGTAATTGTTAGTCCCAATTGATGCTTGATGAAGTCACCTTAGGATAGCTGAAATTTTCCTTTCTCTTTCTTGTGGAGGTGGGAACTACCTTGTTTGCTTGAGTTTTGGGAGTTGATAACTAGAGAATTTAGCCTATTATTTCCTCTCTTTTGCTTAGGTTTTGGGTTAAAATGCGTAAAGGTATTCCTTATAACTAACTTAATGTGCTTGCTTGCATGGTTTGGTCGAAATGAGGCAAAGAAGCCATAATCAACTCATGAAGTAGTCAAACTTTCACAATTCCAAGGCTGGGACTAGAGCGCTGAGAGTGGCAGAAAAGCACGGCCACGTAAGGACCAGGGCTAAGTAGGCCACTATTACGCGGTCCGTGAAAGTGAGATTCATAGAGGTTGTTTTTAGCACAAGAACCAACGCTGACCGCGATAGAAAAGCGCGACTGCGAAATCTCTGGTGCGGCCGCAGTTGGATTTCCATTGAGAGCGTATACCAAGGTTCAGAGACTCTACAAATTGGGCTCTAATGAAGGCCGTGAATTAATCTCACGCAGACGCGGTTGGAATTTAGCTGAGATCGCTTGTCGAGGTTTAGAGGGTTTGCAACCTGAATAAATGAAGGACGCGGTCCGCGTCCAAATTACGTGGCCGCAATGGAAGCTTACGCGGACGTGGTGATTATTACATTGTCTACGAAATAAGGCCCAGCCCATGTTAAAATATGAAGAAACACAGACCGTGTTCATTATTATGCGGCCACGAAAGCTTAAGCGCGGACGCGGTCAGAATAACGCGTCCGTAAATCCTCCGTAGGGAAATGTTTGTCCGAATTTTTTAGCTTAGTATAAATAAACCTTTTTGAGAATTTTAGGTTAAGTTTTGTTTAAGAGATCACGTGAACGTCTAGGTTTTACCTTTTTGAGCAATTTTAGAGTAGATTTATCTTCAATCTTTAGATTTTCATCTTGTATTTGAATATTATAACTTATATTTCATCTCTATCTTTGATTTCTGCTATTATTATGAGTAGCTAGACCACATATCTAGGGTTGTGACCCAACCCTAGTGTGGGTATTTTATAGGTCTTGAATTTTAGGGCTTAGTAGTTTATGAGTCAGTGATATTGAGCTTAATTAATACTTTAATTATAGAATAGGTGGTTGCAAACACTGATTCGTGCCTTTGTGACTTAGACTCATTTTGAGAAAGAGAGACTAAGTCTAGGAAAATTAGGATAACAAGGAATTAGGGTGAATTCAAGAGGTTGATAGCCCCAATTAAACGGTTAAACCTAGATTGTAATACCTGACTTGAGCCAATATCATTCGTTATGCATGAACACCTATTTGGGATTGACAAAGCCAAATCGGGCAAAGTCACTCAAACTACCGAGAGGTATAAAGTGAGCACTTATGTGTGATGGTAATATCACGACCCCAATCATAACAATTTTGTCCTAGATTCTTGATACCCATTAGATACTCACCTAGGTGGAAGTCACCTCCCTAATGCCTTTTAATCCTTGAAAGCTTTCACAAAAATAATGTACTTAGATTACTCTTAGCATTCAATAGTATAAAAGTAGAATAGAATCAATCACAACAATGTTTAGAAGTGCAATTAGAAACAACACGCATATCAAGATTAGTTAAATACCCAACTCAAAACCAAATTAACTCCCTATCGAAATCGATTCCGACCTCATCGGGTAAAACTGCATCGACCACTCCTCGCTACTATATAGTGGTGTAGGGTTGGAATTGATCAAGTGTCACCTCGGGGTGCTTCGGTCTTGTTTGTGAAGAAAAAATGGTGGTTCTATGCGTATGAATATTGATTATCACTAGCTTAACTAGGATACAGTGAAGAACAGGTATTTATTGCCTCACATTGATGACTTATTCGATCAATTATAGGGTGTTTGGGTGTTTTCCATGATTGCCTTACCTTCAGGCTATCATCAGTTGATGATTTTGGAGCAAAATATCCCGTAGACTGCTTTTAGGACTCGATATGGTAACTATGAGTTTCTTGTCATGTCTTTCGGGCTGAGCAATGCCCAATAGCCTTTATGAATTTGATGCACGGTGTATTCCAGCCTTATCTTGACTCTTTCGTCATTGTCTTCATTGACGACATTCTGGTGTACACCCGACTCAGGAGGATCATGAGCAGCACCTGAGGACAGTGGTTCAGACTTTGAGAGAAAATAAGTTGTTTGAAATTTTTTCTAAGTTTGAGTTTTGGCTAGATTCAGTGGTATTTTTGGGTCATGTGGTATCGAGTTATGGGATCAAGGTAGATCCGAAATAGGTTGAAGTTGTGTAGAGTTGCCATAGACCGTCATCAGCCATATAGATCCGCATGTTTCTTGATTTGGCGGGGTATTACCGTCATTTTGTATAGGATTCTCATCTATTGCAGCACTTATGATCAGGCTGAGGGTGCTCCTTTAAGGTGGACATAGGTGTGATGACCCAAAAGGTCATCCTAAGTAATTCTAGCTAAATCTGTATTCGGAGTACTCGAAAACCTCCGTTAATCTCACCTCGATATGCGTGCGCAGCCCGGGGGTGTAGCCGGGAAGTCTTTATGTTGAAATCTGATGAAAAATGGAATTTATGATAATTAAATGAATAAAGTTGACTTTGGTCAATATTTTTGGTAAACGGACCCGGACCCGTGATGTGACGGTCCTGGAGGGTCCGTAGGAAAATATGGGACTTGGGTGTATGCCCGGAATCGAATTCCGAAGTCCCAAGCCCGAGAAATAAATTTTTAAAGAAAATTGTTTTCTGAAAATAATAAAGGATTTTGAAAATGAATAATTATGTGAAAACCATGTTTCCGGGCCCGTATTATATTCCCGGAGCCCGGAACAGGTTTAATATGGTTATTATGAGTTGTCTGTAAAATTTGGTAAGAAACGGACTTGGTTTGAAAGTGTTTCGGATCAAAAATGGAAAATTTGATAGTTTATGAAGTTTTAGAAAATTCTATGGATTTTGGAGTTTAATTCATTATTTTTGATGTATTTTGGTGATTTAAATGCTTGAATAAGTCCGTAGGATGTTTTGGGAGTCGTGTGTGTTTTTGGTTTTGAGACCCGAGGGCTCGGGTGAGTTTCGGGTAGCTAACAGGGTGTAACAGTCATGAAAAATCTAGTGTTTGGTTGATTTTCTGGTGTTTGGTAGCTTAGTCTATGCGATCGCATAGGTGGAGCTGCGATCGCATAGAGTTGAGAGTGGGGGAGGGGTATGTTGTCCTCTGCGATCGCATGGATGGGTCTGCGATCGTAGTGTAGGAAGTCCGGATGTTCTGCGATAACATTCCTTCTTCGCGATCGTGTAGTGTACCAGGGTGACTGGATGGGGGCTAGGTAGTTCTTCTCTGCGGTCGCATCATTTGCTTCGTGATCGCAGAGGTCTGTGGAGTTAACCTTCCGCGATCACAGCCTTCCGTTTGCGCTCGCATAGTAGGGATTCCTATAGCTCTGCGATCGCAGCCCTTCTTCCGCGATCGCGGAGAAGAAAATCGCCCAGTTAATTCCTTAAGTCAAAAACAGAAGGCTACTACGGGATTTTTCATAATTCACCAACTTCTTCTTCCCCAAGACCCCTGACGATCCTCAAGCTAATTTCCCTCCATAAACACTTAGGTAAGTGATTCTAACACTAACTTCTTCCATTTTCCTTCATCAAACACTAGAATCTAGGTCTAAAATCCTAAAATCAAAGTAGAAATTAGGGATTTTGGGTAGAGTTAGGTTTTTTGGAAATTTTGGGTGATTCAACATCAATTTGGGGTCGAATCTTAAAACAAATTATATATTCTAACTCGTGGGGTTATGGGTGATCGGATTTTGGTTCGAGCCTCGTGTTTGGACCAAGCGGGCCCGAGGTAGAATTTTAGTATTTTTGGAAGAATAGTAGAAAATGTATAATTAGGCTTCGGAATTGGTTTATTTAGTATTTGTTGATGTTAATAAATCCATTAGGTCTATATATTATCGATTCGGAGTTGGATTCGAGAGGGAAGGCGGTCTTAGAAGCTTGACTTGCACTTTGGAGCCAAGGTAAGTGTTTGGCCTAACCATAGCTTGAGGGATTGGGTATAGAGTCTTATTTGCTATGTGTAATTCATGTCCAACATATAGGCGGGGTGACGAGTGCCTATATGTTGCGGTCAAGCATGCCCGTGAGTCAATTGTGATGAATCATACCGTATTCTTAATATTCTCCATACTATGAGTAATTGGTGATTTAGAAGTGATACCTTGATATTGTTTCATGACATGGGCAGTTATTGTGTAATTTGTTTCAGTTGAGGATTTTACTTTTGAAATTGTATTACGGATGTGAGGTTGGTTATAGCTGAGTCCCTTGCCGGGACGATAGAATTTTATTGAGTATTTCCATACACTTGAGACTTCTTATTGTTGATTTTCGCACTATATTGTTGCTTTTATATTATTTATTGCACGAGGGGGCATGCCATGCTTATTTTTTATTATTTATCACACGAGGGGACATGTCGTGTTGATCGTTCATTATTTATTGCACGAGGGGACATGCCGTGCTGATTGTTTATTATTTATCACACGGTGAGACATGCCGTGTTGATTGTTTATTATTTATTGCACGAGGGGACATGCCGTGCTGATTGTTTGTTATTTATCACACGAGGGGACATGTCGTGTTGATCGTTGATTATTTGTTGCACGAGGGGACATTACGTGCCGAGTGTTTCTATTTATGCACGGGGGACATTCCGTGCCGAGTGATTGTGAGTTTTTGCACGAGGGGACATGACGTGCCTTTTGCTGTTCATTATCTGTCCTAAGACGTGAAATTTCGGCTTTAACTTCTTACATTTCAGTTATTACCCTGTTCTACTGTGCTAGCATTTTGTTGCCCCTTTCACCCCCAGCATGTTCTCCCCGTATCTGTCTTACTTTCTTATTTCCGTCGATATTTTCCTGTTATTATATAGAATTCCACAGGTACATATACATTGTTGTCGGTCCTAGCTTCGTCACTACTTCTCCGAGGTTAGGCTCGACACTTACTCAGTACATGGGATCGGTTGTACTGATGCTACACCTGCACTTCTTTATGTTGTGCAGACTACGCAGCTGGACCCGGTGGTCACTGACGGCCGGAGCATTCCATCAGTTCATACGAGAGACATCGAGGTAGACCCGCAGACGTTCGTGGGCCTTGGCGTCACCTTCTACCCTTAACTTTCAGCTCTGTCTTATCTTGTAGTTCAAAGACAGTCATATGTACTTATTTTCAGACCTTTGTTTTAGTAATCTCTTAGACAGTTCGTGAATATGTGACACCAGTTCTGGGTTTTGTATATGGGTTTTATTTCAAAGTTGCTATATTATTTTTGGTAATTTGTTAACCTTCATATTATTGACCATTGATGCCTTAGTTATCTTGTTCGTTTTAGTTGCTAATGAGTTTTATTTAGTTCAAACGTTGGCTTGTCTAGAGGGTTCAAAGTTAGACGCAGTCATGGTCCGAAGGTGGGATTTCGGGTCGTGACAATAGGAGTGTGAGGAGAGCTTTCAGAAGCTTAAGACAACTTTGACTACAGTCCCAATATTGTTATTGCCTACAGGTTTGGGGTCTTACACTATATATTGTGATGCGTCGGGGATTGGTCTTGGGGCGATGTTGATGCAGGACGGTAGGGTGATTGCCTACGTATCCAGACAATTGAAGGTGCATGAGAAGAACTATCATGTCCACGACCTAGATTTAGCAGCTACTGTTCACGCCCTGAAGAATTGGCGGCACTATTTATACGGTGTGCCTTGTGAGATCTACACTAATCATCTGAGTTTGCAGCATATGTTCAAGCAAAAGGATCTTAACTTGCATCAGCGGAGGTTGTTGGAGCTACTTTAGGACTATGATATCCCCATTTTGTACAACTCGGTGAAGGAAAATGTGGTAGCCGATGCTTTGAGTCGGGCGGAGAGTTTGGGGAGCTTGGCATATCTTCCTATAGGAGAGACACCCTTAGCATTGGATGTTCAAGCCTTAGCCAGCCAGCTTGTGAGATTGGCTATTTCTGAGTATTTTCATACACTTGAGACTTCTTATTGTTGATTTTCGCACTATATGGTTGCTTTTATATTATTTATCGCACGAGGGGACATGCCGTGCTTATTGTTTATTATTTATCACACGAGGGGACATGTCGTGTTGATCGTTTAATATATATTGCACGAGGGGACATGCCGTGCTGATTGTTTATTATTTATCACACGGGGAGACATGTCGTGTTGATTGTTTATTATTTATTGCACGAGGGGACATGCCGTGCTGATTGTTTGTTATTTATCACACGAGGGGACATGTCGTGTTGATCGTTGATTATTTGTTGCACGAGGGGACATTCCGTGCCGAGTGTTTCTATTTATGCACGAGGGGACATTCCGTGCCGAGTGATTGTGAGTTTTTGCATGAGGGGACATGCCGTGCCTTTTGCTGTTCATTATCTGTCCTGAGACGTGAAATTT